>JAJAGP010000474.1:390000-401321 GCA_025084515.1 Ancistrus triradiatus | reverse complement strand
GTCGTGCGCTCGCTTGCTCAGGTTTGGGCTAGAGACTGTTCTGACTCAGTTGATGTATTTAGAGACTTTTTTATGTAAGTTCCTTGTGTTTGTGTGGATGTTTCCTCCACTTTTTTGTACCAAGCTGTAAATGGTGTTCGTAAGTGTATGTACCTGTCCTATTGTAAGTAGTACTTCTTTGTACCTGAATATTCTCTCTAACCTATAACTATATAAACTGGTTCATATTCACTCACTGAGTCTGTGGGACATCCGGCTGATCTTCTGTGTTGTTCCTATTACTGTCTATCGATACTTTTTGGCCTTCTATTTGACTGCGGTAACGTCTAGTCAACGTCCATTTCGGTCAGCGACCTGTTTCCCAGGTAATACCTGTAATTAACTTCTGGGTGGTGACTGTCTGCAGAAAAATGACTTCCTATAACTGCACAACCCACAACGCGTCACGCTTTAGCTTCATAAATACCAAGTTCATTATGCTTTAAGGTCGTTACACATCGAACGTGATTTTTTTCGGCCGATTTATTTAGATGACAGTAAATAAATTTGAGCTTGTGTTTAATCTATATCTTCGACACCAAACATGAGTTTTTGGATGTCAAAATATTTTACTCGCCCTCTGTTTGTTGGGTTTTTTAGAACTTTCGCTGTCAACAAAACTCACTGAGCAATCACCGTCGCTCCTGGACTTCTAGTCTTGGCACTAGAATGAGTAAAGACATGGTCCATACGTTCTGTTGTTCTCTCTCCTCTTTGGAATCACAGAGCCATTTTACTTGGTTATAAAATGTTCAGGCTCAGAACAATGTGAATAAAAGTAAATAAAAAAAGTTTCAGCTCTTGTATGAGATGGTGAAACTCTCCCTTCTGTCGATACAAATCAAGATGAAACCAGAATGAAACTGAAATTCCATAAAACTGACTCTGGTGTGTGTAGTTTTGAGGCGGACGAAATCGCATCCAAATATTTTGCGCCTTTGCGTCACTTTATTACTTCACATTCATCATGTAATGGCTTTTATACAGTGTTGTGCAAACGTTTGGGCACCCCTAATCAAATAACCCATTTTTTACTGCCAGTGGAAAGACTCTAGAGAGTCGAACCTTTATACATACAGTCTAACCTCATTATCGCACCCCTGTTATCTTACCAATCTCATCTCTCGCCAGCTGTGATGGAAGGACAGATTTCCCTCCATGCATTTGACCTCAAAAAGCCGCCAACCTCTTGCCCTCGCCAAGATTAAAATGTGACAAATATCCTGCCAGTAATGAAATTCTACCCCGCCATGTTTCAGACCGTCAGTAGGTGGCACTTTAGATCTACTTTTAACTTGTAATGCCAGATGATGTCCAGCACTTGTCTGTTATCAGAAACGTTATAGAAGGTAGACATCGATCACTGGTTGAAATATAAATGGGACTGTAGTACAAAAACCTCGCCGCGTCATAAGAAAAAGAACCAGTTGGCATATTAGTAAATGTGTCGGAGAGGGAAGTCTCGGCCCCTTTGTAGTGGCGGGATGCGCATGCATAGTAGCCAGAATAACCTTAAAAAAACATATTTTTCCGTGTTATTTGAACCCAACAATGCAAGTACATTCTATCAGTCCCAGAAGTTGAATCTCTTCATCTGGACATAAGGTTTTTCTTACCTGGATTACTGAGCATGCAACATTTACAGCATTTAGCAGACGCCCTTATCCAGAGCGGCTTACAATTGATACAGTCTTACAATCCAAGCAATTGTGGGTTAAGGGCCTTGCTCAAGGACCCAACAGTGGCGGCTTGGCTGAGGAGGGATTTGAACCCTGGACCTTCTGGTCCATAGTCCAATACCTTAACCGCTAGGCCACCACAGTCCTACAAGATACGTTATATCAGTTTTGGCAGATTATACCAGCGACTTTAAATATGCATTTAAACATTACATTCTCTTTCAGTTTCGGATGTGTAGTCTCAGGTATGAATGCCACTTTGTCTAATTTTTGTAATCAAAAATAGCCATGAAACCAGGTGTGAACACAGCTGGTTGCAGGTTTTAACACACAGTATATTTTACCTGAGCGTGTAATATGTTATTGCAGAAATATGTTGCTATACGCAGATATACATAGTGTAAGATATCGCCTCCTTGGGTAGCCTAAGAGATATGTTTCTCAAGTGCCTGAAAGGCCTTTCTATGGTTCATTTTTCAAGTTTTAATAGGACCCTTTGGTGACTGACTCACACCTCGGTGCATTTCCGCCCCATGTTTTATTTAGCAGACTTATTTGTGGCATTTGTCTCTGCCTTTACAATGGTCACATTTAGAGGAAGTGGACGCTGCTCGCTCTGAACGTGTGCAGTGTGAAGCGGCACCCGAATGGACTCGAGTCTTTAAAAGCTTAAACTTGTCAGGAGCTCATTAAAGTTGGAGATGTCGGCAGATGTTCGGCCCGTTCGGCTCTGATTGTGCCGAGGCACTTAACTAGGAATTGCACTTAAGGATGGAGATGGAGTTCCTCAGTGCTGGAGGAAGTTATGAAAAGTTTAAACGTGTGCTTGGTGCTCTTTGGGGAAACACTGTGGGATAGATATACAGCAGTGTTTGAAAGCTTGGGAACACTTTCTATATTTCTGCATAAATCTGAGCTTAAACAGCATTATGTTTTCACAGTCCTAAAAGTATCCGCGTTCTCTTAAGTCTGGTTTGGACTGATATCCTGATCTTTTTCTTTTAGAATTTGCTGGTATCATTCAGAATTTATTGTTATATCACTGAATACGTTGACATGCACTTAATAATCCGATAACTACAGAAAATCAGATTTTGTCAATAATCTAATGAGCATACATGCACTTGAGTAATCAGATAAAGAGAACACTCTGGGTTTAGGCTACATGTCTCGGGCAATCATTTGATTTCTACTTTGCAACCAGCCTATAATCTCAAAGAGAGATGTGATGTAAAGTCCAAACTTTAATATTAAACAATGAAATTCTTCATTTTCTCAAGTATATGTTGTGTTTCAGAGTCTCCACAAAGTGTTCAATAGTCGTTTAGCTGGTGCTGCTTTTAATCCCACAAGAAAATCCTGTGCCAGATCTATGGAAATAAACCTAAAGGAAGCAAAATCTCTAAGAACGAGAGGACCTGGCAACATGCATGGGCAGACTGAGTAAGCCGATAGAAATCTGGTAACTGGTGTACATGCACTGAGTAATTCAATTACTGGAATAAAATCCAGCTCTCTTTATCGGATTACTTAATCTCATTTCTAGATGGGAGTATGCTGTACTGTATACATGGCTACTTGAATAATCAGATAACTGCAGAATCCGACTATGATCGAATTATTTAGTGAATGTAAACACACTCACTAAAATTAAGAAAAAATATTGAGTGCATGTAAAAACCCAGATGCAGCAAAACAGGCCCAAACCAACATCTCACAGATGTGATAAAGTTATATTTCAGTGTCATCCATCCACAAAATGTTTTTCCACTAACACACTGACATTCACATGATCTTCATCGGGATGCCAAGTCGACCCTTTTACAGTCTGAAGATGCCTGATCAGGAATGGACATTTTTGGTAGGGTAGCAGCCAAGAAACCACTTTTTTGGAACAGGAACAGGGAGAAATATATTATAATTAGATATATTAAAGCTCACAAAGAATGGAATGAAGATCAGTGGAAAAGAGAATTATGGAGTGACTTGGGCATTATATCATTGCTAAAACAACAAGTCTAATGGTGGCCTAAGACTTTTGCACAACACTGTACATGCCTTGTGAATTTGGGGATTGGTCTCCCACACCAACCTGTCCACAACCGAACCCCTCTCCAGTAGTAACAGTAGTAACTGAGAGAATGGGACTGTGGGACTGTGGTAGCATAGTGGTTAAGATAGTGGACTCTGGACCAGAAGGTCCCGGGTTCAAATCCGACCTCTGCCAAGCTGCCACTGTTGGGTCCTTGAGCAAGACCCTTAACCCACAATTGCTTGGATTGTAAGACTACCCGTTGTAAGTCACTCTGGATAAGGGCGTCTGCTAAAATGCTATAAATGTAAATGTAGTAACTGATTCATCCATATTTTAATAATAAAACAGTAGCTTTCTATTATATATTACATAATAGCTATTATATAATATTTAGATTATATATTTTTTATTTTATGTGCTTTTTGGTTTTAGCACTCTGTTTTATTTTATTCTTTTGCCTATGTAAAGCACTTTGTTAAATGATGCATGAAAAAGTGCTATATAAATAGCTTCTTCTTATTATTAGCTTATTATTATTACTATGATATAAATGCCACATTTTATTATATATAAAATATTATATATATCTTCTACTCAATAATCCAGCAAGATCAGATTACAATACATACAATCTTATTCTCACCAAAACCTCATCTTAGTATATGTGAGTACTTAATTGCACCATTAGTGATTGAAACATTTAGCATATTGAAAGGCTGGTGATGATTTATGTTCATGTAAAGCCGTGTGCAGCAGGAATAAAGCTTTATCAGGCAGATTGGGGAGCTTTGCTCTGGGCGATGGTTAACCTGTGCTTTGTCCCTCTGTTGTTTGGGGTCATTTGTCATTTTCTAAAAAATATAAAAAATCTACATCCATAATTGCTGAAAGCTCTTGTATATTAATGAACTGAGTGCAGGAGGAAAACTCACCCCAGTGATCACGATGTGGCAGAGCTCGGTGCCTTAGCAGCCTTATTTTAATAACCTCTTTTATTTATTCCTTTTGAGCCAAAAACAATGCAGTGGCCATGTGGAGTAGCAGGTGGAATATGCAAAGATTTGATGATGAATTGCCTGGTTACTATTCAGCCCATGAATCTTAATCATTCGTGTTGGAATCTTAGTCTTTAGACTCTTTGAGACACAATGCTGGAGTAGAACGATGGTTGTTTAGACCGATGATTAACACTGATATGGATTTTCATCTCAAAATGTTGAAAGACAAAAATATGTCTAACATGCACTCCTTGTGTGTTGTCTTAGATCTGGAAATGCTTTCACTCAGAAGGTTTTCAAAAGGTTTCAGCCCTATTTAGCCATGATTAGTAGTGATATTTGGGTGGCTCGGTGGGTAGCACTGTCACCTCACAGCGAGAAGGTCCTGGGGTTCGATCCCATGTGGACCAATCTGGGTCCTATCTGTGTGGAGTCTGCATGGGTTTACTCTGGGTACTCAGGTTTCCTCCCACAGTCCAAAGACGTGCTTTAGCTTAGTTGATTATGTTAAAGTGGCCCTAGTGTGTGAGTGCATGTGCCCTGTGATGGACTGGTGTCCTGTCTAGGGTTATCACTGCCCTTTGCCCTATGCTGTGACCCTGACTAGGATTAAGAGGTTAAGACAATGAATGAGTGAATAATAGTCCTTAGATTTGCAATATCTCTGCGACTTTAGTCCTATTCCAAACCAGTCATCTCAAGAGTGTATCCACGTGGCTGGAGAGTGTCTCTTACCTACCATAACCTAACCCAGTGGTTCCCAAATTGGGGGTGGGGGGGTGCAGCAAGTAAGAGGCAAATTTGAGAAAATACACTAAAAACAGTGAATGCTGACACAGTAGAGCTTTAAGATACATATTGTATGTCAAGTGTAATAATTCCACTTAAATGCAATTTGTTTTGTCAAGGTTCAACAACTATTGCCTGAACGCCCGGGGCCAGTCAAACGCGGTGTCGGGACATCGGCACGAAAAATAAGCTTATGTGATGCCAGAACAAAGTGAGGCCAAACACAGTTCACTTGAATATTTAACCACTCTTCATGCAAAAAAATGGCCTTAATCATTCGCGAATCCAGTCAAAACAAGCCAACTGCCTAGGCAAAGTCTGCAACTTCATGTCCTCAGGGGGAACTCTGTTTTCATGGGTTGATTTTGACCCGAAATGTTCTGCAAAGTTTGCAGGGACTACCATATTTCTACTCGCTTCCTCTATGAAAGGACTTGGGCAATAGCTGACCGTGGGCTGAGTGAGCTTAGCGCTGTAGTGGTTACTGCAGAAGGGACTGCCCATTAATCTATAATCATATCAATTAAATGGAGTTATGGTTTGTCTTGGGTGCTTTAATGAACTGTATTTACACTCCTTTATATTACTTTAAGACGTGCGCTCTAGTGCGCACATTAGTGTATGGAAATAGAGGATATTATTGGGCCATTTAGCCTCATAGTGGTAGATTGTAGCTGTTTAACAGGGATATGATGGTAATATAATTGAAGGCAGAACAAAAACTATTGTTAATGTGGCATGTGTGAGTACAAAGCAGGGAAATGCAAAGCAGTTTATGTAACAGTCTAGGCCATGCATAGTCAAAAAAGTAATCCACTCCTGATTACTCATTACTTAACTAAACTTGTAATGGGATTACTTTATTCATTACTTTCTGGAAAATGTAACCTTTATAAGATATCATCTTTATAATCCTTCTGTAATACTTTACTTATAAGTTGCATTCTAAAACCCATACAAATATACTGGGACCAAATCTACAAACAACTCTGAAATGTACAAAAGTGATAGACAATACTTCTATCCATAGTTTATTTAGGAACACATGTAGCAGTAGTAGCTCCAGTAAACATGTTTAAATTAATTTCACTCTACTACAGTGGTGCTTGAAAGTTTGGGAACCCTTTAGAGTTTTCTATATTTCTGCATAAATATGAGCTAAAACATCATCAGATTTTCACACAAGTCCTAAAAGTAGATAAAGAGAACCCAGTTAAACAAATGAGACAAAAATATTATACTTGGTCATTTATTTATTGAGGAAAATGATCCAATATTACATATTAGTAAGTGGCAAAAGTATGTAAGCCTTTGCTTTCAGTATCTGGTGTGACCCCCCTGTGCAGCAATAACTGCAGCTAAACGTTTCCTGTAGCTGTTGATCAGTCCTGCACACCGGCTTGGAGGAATTTTAGCCCATTCCTCCGTACAGAACAGCTTCAGCTCTGGGATGTTGGTGGGTTTCCTCACATTAGCTGCTCACTTCAGGTCTTTCCACAACATCTCCATTGGATTAAGGTCAGGACTTTGATTTGACTTTGGCCATTCCAAAACATGTGAACTTTATTCTTCTTTCTGTAACCATTCTTTGGTAAAACGGCCTGTTGTCTTGCTGCGTGAGGGACCCACCTTCTCTTGAGATTGGGAGTTCATGGACAGATGTCCTGACCATTTTCCTTCCTTTAGCATTCTCATCAGCTGTAGATGTTATACTTGGTTTTGGGGGAAACCATGTAATTGGTTGGTTTTCGAGTCCCCGTGATTTGGCAGAGAGGGTTTGGCTTTTGGGGTTTTATTCATTGAACAAGCGTCTATGGGTCCCGTTGATGAATGTTTACCTAACACACACCGTAACAGATAACTTTATTGTTGTGAGAATAAACTGAACATTATTCAAGATCATCAACAACAAAATCACATTTTGTCCGGGACAATAGAAAACGTGGCAATCGTTACTGGCTAATGGTTCTGGTTTGGGGAGACGTTAGTGTGTGCAGAAATTATGCAGAAATCAGTGTAGAAAATGTTTTATGCTTTAGGTATTAAGAATAAGAATATAAGAATAACGCAAGTAACGTTCTAAAATCATGTTAGTAACTGTAATGCATTACATTACCTCGTTACAGAAAAAAGTAATCACATTACTGTAATGCATTACTTTGTAATGGGTTACTTTTGACAGCTGCCATGCTGCCATAATTGGGCTCTTGAGCAAGGCTTATAGTCTTATACACTCGGATTGTGTTGTGTAATCAAGCATCGCTGGCTTAGTAGGAGCTAGTACCATTTGCTGCTTCCTGCCCACCTAGGTTCAAATTCTGGTTCCTACAGCATGATGGTCGGGTGGGGTGTTTATGGAGCTCCGGCTAACCAGAGCTCTGTTTGCGTTCAGTAAATTCCAGGGATAGGCTCCAGACCGTCCCCCATGACTCTTACCAGCATAAGTGAGAGTCAAACAAGATGCTGTGCTTTGCTTAGCTGTTTTGATTTATTTACATTCTTTTCTTTAATGCTCTCCCAGTGAGGACAGAATCAAATGAATGGACTCTTCAATCCTTGCTAGACAACTTGAAATTTTGTCACAAGAAAAGGCACCTGTTTGCAAAATCACATAAATGCACGTCCAGAGAGAATTAAAACAGTCAGACCACCTCTGCATTTGATGGAAAACAGGGCTGTGGTCTGTCATTTTCTCTCAGGAGGAGGATGAAAAAACACCAACGTGGCCAATCTGTATGGAAATAAAATCACAGAGTACAGCAGCTGCTGGAAAAGATGGAGTTAGCCCACACCCCTGTGCAAATGTAATCCAGAATCACATTTCACAAATCTCTTCTTGTCAGCCTGAATGCCAGCATGGCTTCCTGTACGCTCCATGTTCTCATCGTCTTATGGTGTTATGGCACCTACGACATGTGCCACGCTGCTATTAGGACACCCTTTGACATTCGACCACAGCAAATATCTGGGGTATCATTTAGACCTGCCTTGCTTTCACTTATAGGGCCTTGTTCATGAAACACGTGCAGAACAAATTTGCGCGTAAATCATTCGTAAACCAACCCACATCAACCAGCGCATGTATTAACAATATTAAAGTGGGACTTACTTTATAGACACCCTCTATAAAGTGTTGAAGGACACAATACAACTCCTTTAATGCAAATAATGCTTCATATAATGTGGGTCTGGAACAGATTCATTCAATTTATTTCCCATTATTAGTTATGGGAAAAATGATGATGGTCCTCAACACCGAGGCACCACTGAATAAGAGGTCATCGGTATGAAAACATAATGGCTAGAACAGTGTAGGTTTAATCCTATAGCCTACTTGTGATTTGCCGTCATGCTGCTTTTTTAGGACCCGAAACACTACTGTGGTTTCTTGAAAATATAAGGCGTCAATTGAATGCACCTTGTTCGATAAAACATCGGGTTCTGGTGAATCAGAAATTTTTTTTTCCTTTTCTTGAGACATTTTTGCTTTGTTTCTCATCCTAAAAGCTTAGTTATATAGTTGTAATTTGTTGGTCATGGGTGTGGATTATTGGCATTGTATGCTAATTAGAAAGGAACGTGCACACGCCAGATTTGTGAACGCCTGGTATCCATTAACATCCGATGGTTTTACTAATGAATCTGGAAGAGAATTTTTGGCAATGTCCATTTTATGTGTAATTTACTCACATTTTGCTCGTCTTTTTACGAAGGTTTCATGAACGATGCCTGTAGATCGTGGATTATATAATCCATCCTGACTGGCAAATCTCTGTTAATAATGCATCCCCTTTACTTGTAGTACCAGCTTTTACGGGTTTCTCAAGCATAATCTCACTACAGGTAAAGACTCCTTGAGCTTGGGAAGGGCACTATATACTAGAGGGGTGCAATATTGATGAAAATATTTTCTCTGTATTTTCTGGAATTGTGTCTCTAATGCCAATAATACTTTGGCAGCGTATCATGGGTCTGAAGGATTCAAATATTGTTTGAATCCAGCTCTCACAACCGCCTGAACTGGCACTGTGTCTTTCACAATGTAATCGGTGACAGCATTTATGTCTTGCCATCTGTTGCTTTTCTTGTCCTAAGGCACTTTTGTTTTTTTGCAGAATTCCTCTAAGGTTTGCTGAGTGTGTTTTTGTGTTGGTTCCCTGGCTGGTTTAGGCCTGTCATGGACAGCTGACTCCATCCAGAGCAACTTACAATTGATGCAACCTTACAATCCAAGCAATTGTGGGCTAAGGGCCTTGCTCAAGGACCCAACAGTGGCAACTTGGCACAGGTGGGATTTGAACCCTGGACCTTGTGGTCCATAGTCCAGTACCCTACCCACTAGGCTACCACAGTCCTGGTCTTGATTTTCTACATAGTTGGCAGACACTGTGCTTTCAGCAACAGCCATCCTTTCAAAGCCAAACTCCTTCCAAGGGGGGGGGGTGAGCCACAGTCTGGCAGGCTGGTGGTGTCTGTATTTTGTCTCCTAGTTTGTTCACTCATTTTTAACTTTGGTCATGCACTTTTAGGAAGAACACTTTCTTCGTTTGTAGCTCTATCACGCTGCATGCCCTCAGTGTGAATGTGTGGTAGTGTCTTATCTGGATACATGATGCAGTGAATACTCTTAAGGTGTGTTTTTGACTGTTTTTTGCAAAGTGAGTGACATGCTCAATAAGATCTGCTCACACACCACTAAAACTGACACTGATAAAGAAAGTCTTGAAGGATTTGGTAGTAATAAGTAATAAATTGATCAGTTCTATTGAACTGTAGGTGGCTTTATTTGGGATAGATATGCATGCAGGATCAGACTGATAATAGGAGGCAGATTGACACAGAGCAATGCAGAATGCACTGACTGATGGAATGTGGAAAAAGTTCTTCCCCCCTTCTTTTAGCAAAGTAGGAGCTGAAGAGTGTAGAGAGAGTACAGGCATGTCAAGGGGATCAGAAAGATCAGAACACAATAAGAACAAGCCTGACAAGCAGACAGGAAAAGCAGGAACGATGAGAGAGCGAACACTACACTACTGTACAGCAAGTCTGAGGAAGTCTGCTTGAGGAACACGTTTTTTGCGAACAGCCCGTGCTCGCGCCGCCAGCCGTTCTGCCCCTGCTTTGGCTTGCTCTGGGTGCAGCCTCCCTCGGTCTCTGATATGAATTGTTCGAAAAGTGGAATTAGATTCAGGGCCAGAGCGATCGCTCCCTCCTGAGAGATGCAGAGGCAGCGCTGGTGCCAGACGCTCCCAGCTCGTCTGTGATGCCTTCTTCTCTGAGCCGTTGATTGTGCATTATCAGCGCCTCTCACACACGCTGAAAATTACCTGTACCGCCAGGGGTAGCCATGACAATGACATCCCGTTTCCATGGCAATCAAAGGGCCCATTGGAAAGTGGTGAGGCCTGTCTTATAGTGATAATAGGGCTACTCATTTCAGTGTAATTGAAAAAAAAAAAAAGATTTTTTTTTAAAAGAAAATGAAAAAAAAAAGGTTCTGCCTCCAAACTGCCTGCTTGCCCACATTCTAGAGAAATGCAACATGGGAGAATTTCTCCGGTGACTGTTTGTTTGTTTGTGTGGCACACCTTACCCAGACACAGCAACCACTACTAAAACTACTTTTACTAACAGAATATGGCGAGCTTTGCTATACGTGTAAGGTATTACGTATGTTAAATATTAACCTTTATTAGGCACACCTTGTTTCTACATTTATTGTCCATTTTATCATTTCTACTTATCGTATAGAAGCACTTTAGGTCTACTATTACAGACTGT
>JAJAGP010000474.1:327500-387500 GCA_025084515.1 Ancistrus triradiatus | reverse complement strand
GGTTTGAGCCAGCGCTGCTCTCTCTGACTCTGGCATCAATGCATTTTTGTTCTGAACAAGGATTATGAAAATAAATAAAAGTTAAAACTACAAATAAAAACGAAACACGATAATATCTGGAAACAAACACACTTTAAGCACAGGGTGTAGGTGTAAACGTGCCCTGGACGGCACAGCAGTCCATAGCAGGGTCGGGTAGAGGTTGATGTTGCCGCTCCAGGGGATGATCCTTGACCAGCCTCCCCTCACTCAGACTCAGCCAGTTGCGTCTGTAAGCGATGCTGACCCAGTCAGAAGGCACCACCGGGACTTGAACCCGGCTCCCTTCGGTGGTGGACTTGCATTTTAGAGCGCTGCTCTACCTGAGGGTCTGTGTCCTTTTATGTTTTATTCATATATTTATTTATTTATTTAGTTTAGAAGCCCTGATGGCTCAGTCGTCAGTGAAAGCTGCTGGGCTCGAATCCCAAGTGGGGCTTGGCAGTGTGTTTATGGACCCAGCCTGCACCCAGTGAATTTTGGATTGCACTCCAGACTTTCCCACATAACCCTGACCAGGAAGAGCAAAGGGAAAAGCAGATTGTTTAATTTTTACTTTTCTTTTGATTGTATTTTAAAATAATATTGTTGTCTAATTAAAATATTAAAATGATCAGTGATTGTAATTTTTAAAACTCCCTTACATTAAGTCAAATTATTATTATTATTATTATTATTATTATTAATTTATTAATTAAGTTATTGATTTTAACTTTTGTGGATTTATGAAGTCTTCTAAATATAAGATGAATGGCAAACATTTAAATGTAATTTTTTAAAATTTAGTTTCATTATTTATATATATATATATATATATATATATAGTAGATAATAGATATATCTATATATTACATTATATATATATATATATATATATACTATGTATATAGATATATATATATATATATATATATATATATTTACACACACACATATAATACGTATATGTATGTGTATATATATCTATATATATATAATATCTATATATAATATATACTGTTATATATATATAACTGATATGTATTAATAATATACGTGTGTGTGTATATGTGTATATATGCGTATATGTATATAGATCTATATATATATCTATCACGTGTGTGTGTGTGTGTTGTAGTGTGTGTATTTATATGTATATATTATATGTATATACATATGTATATAAGAATTATAGAGATATATTATATATATCATATATAGATATATGATATATATATTATAATATATATATATATCTATACATATTATCTCCACACACGTGTGTGTGTGTGTGTGTGTGTGTGTGTGTGTATATAAAACATACAGATCTCAGAACAGGTGCCATTAATACAGGTAACAAGTGGAGGACAGAAGAGCTTCCTAAAGAAGTTGTTACAGGTCTGTGAGAGCCAGAAATCTTGCTTGTTTGTGGGTGACCAAATACTTATTTTCCACCATGATTTACAATTAACTTTTTAAGAAATCCTACAATGTGATTTCCTGGATTTTTATTCTCATTTTGTCTCTCATAGTTGAAGTGTACCTATGATGAAAATTAGGTTTTGGCGACCCTGGTTTAAAAATTTGTTTATTTTCCGGAATAAACACATTACTACACGTGCTAATACATCGGTAACATTTTACCAGGGGTGCACAAACAAAAAAATCTGCAACTTTTTCCATCTGATTTTAATGAGATGTCCTGGCAGTAAAGAATGGCACAAAAAAAACATGGGCCTGCACGACAGCATCATATGATTACTGTAAGAAAGGCTGAAAGAAAAAAAGAAGATAAGACACAAGGAAGTTCCTGAAAAAGTTCTTCTCTCTTCAGGTTGTTCTGATCTTGATGAATTTGTGTTCACCGCTTTCTAAAACTCATATTTCACTCAGTGACAAGTGTAGAAAAGAGCTGCAGAAAACATCATTAAGGCACTTTGTCATCCCCGTAATAGGTTTATGATAAATGTCTGTCAAAACACCGGTGACACGGCATAGGAGAAAACCTTTTTATTTATTTATTTATTTTGTTTTACCTGCTTCTTAACCTGCCTACATATTTCTTATCGGTTGAAGCTTTATCAAGGAGTAAAGTAGTGTTTTAGTTAAACAAGTCTTTCTAGTTTCCTAGGAACTAAGACCATTTCCTAATCTGACTTCAGGTATCCAGATTAGTTTATCCACATTAACTGGATTATCATTTTTCTTGAGTAATTAAGACGCTGCAGTTTACAGACTTGTTCCTTGACACTAGAAGCCTAATCAAGCTCTTAAAACACCCCACATTTTCCTGCTTTAAAACAGTGATGTTATGCAGCTGCAGCACAGCACATTTTCTGAGTTGCTGATTGGAGGTTGATGAAAATGAAACATACACTGCTTCCTAAAATGGGATTGAAGCACAGTCTACTATACCAACTATGGAAAGAGGACCCTTTCTAATAACACTAATTCGTAATAATGATTGTGGCCCAGTGCTGAGATCCCTGGTTTAATTCCTGGCTTGGACTCTGCCTGTATGGAGTTTGCATGTTCTCCCTGTATCTACCTGGATTTCCTCCAAGGACTGTGGTTTCCCCCACATTCCAAGCACACGCGTTAGGTTAACTGGCATCTCTAAAAGTGTTCCAGTGTGTGAGTGTGTTCATTTGCACCAAATGGATTGGCACCCTGTCTAGAGTTGTTGCCCGCCTTGCACCATATGCTTCCAGTTAGCCCCCGGCTTCCTGCTTGACTGGATTAAGCAAATATGGAAATGATCGAATTAATAATAATGAAAAGGAAATGGATTTTTGCTCTTTATTTATTATTCCCTCATGCATTAGTTGCCTTCCAGCTAAATCATGTGTCACCCAGACATGACTGACCGTGTCTGAGGGAGGGGGTTGGGCAAGGGGATCACCCCTGTCTTGCAACATGAATTTATGCTAAGCCCTGTGATGGACTGGCATTCTGTCCTGGGTGCACTTCTGCCTGTGCCCTGTAAATTCCCTCGTGATGATGACCAGGATAAACTGGGTTGAAATCAGGGATGCCCCGATCCGACTCTTTCAGTTCCGATACCGATACGTGACCTTTGCATATCGGTCCGATACCATTGTTGAATTAATAAACCACATACCTCACCATGTGGGAGAGACATCAGTACTGACTTAAACATTACTTTACTAACTTTGTAACACAAAATATAACCGATATAAATGTACTTAACTGCTATTTATTTGTCATTAAAATCATTTTAAAAATGTGCAGGACTTTGGCACAGCATTCAAATTCAAAATACAAAGGTGTCAAACATATACACTTTATTTATATATTATAAATGTATTAATATGTAATTAATCAGTAATATTTTCTACTTTGCAGTGCCCCCACACCGGGCAACATTTGTTTTGCACTTTGCCATCAAACATTGCCACAAAATTAAAGTGAATGTACCGGTCACACGGATCGGCTTAATTTTACGATATCCAATCCAGCTGATTTTGTTCATATCGGGGCCGATATTCGATCCTAATATCGGAACGATGCATCTCTAGTTGAAATAGGAAAATAATTATTAGTAGTATAGTAAAAGTAAACAATGAATTCCTATACAAGAACAGTAACAAAACGACAACAGTATTATTAATAAAAATTGCATTTATTTCTAGGCGTGTAACGATACATTGTGACACAATGCATCACGATGCAAAAAGTGACATAGTTCATCATGGAGTTGGACGACGCGTGTCTTTATCCCACCTAATGCAATTTCATTTTGCACAATCAAACATCATGCTATATAAAACTCCTTCTAATTTATTTGAGCTAATTTAACTAATGAATTAACTTTTTTTCACATATACATTTATATATTACTTTGAATTGTTATCCTTCAGAAATAAAAAATGAATATTGTCACTCTGGTGAAGCTACAGTATGATAGAACATTTTGTTTACAATTTTAAACCAAACATTACATTTAAGTTTTGTCCCTAGTCATTTCTTTTAATTGCAGGCGACTTTTTTGCTTGTTTGTTTAAAATCTTATACAAGAAAATGTGCATTGTTTTGCATCGTTTGCACTTACGATATAAAAAGAATGCATTTCGTTGATTTCAATGAGCAGAGCGTATCCTGTCTCTTTCCAATTGTGTAAATGCTCCCGCTTTCACATTACTGCTTTGAACATATTTTGCATGAGTGTATTTTGCATGTTAGGTGTGTATAGTGTTAGTTCGTCATGGCTGATTAACCCCAGCTCTCTGGAGCCATTATGGACGCTGCTTTCAGACCACAGTTACAGTAATGCTCTACATCGCTGAGCGGTTTTATTGAAATAAAGTCGCAGCTGTAGATGATCAAACCCTCCTGATGTAAAGGCTCCATTCAATCAATGTAATTCAATTCAGCCATTTAGTTCATGTTGTACAATCAATTCATTTGTTGCTGATGTCTTTAGTTAATGAACAATAGTCTTTGTAAATGAGTGACTGAGTCGAATTAATCAGTTGCACATTTTGATGTTTTAATATAGCGCTTATTTATAGTTTTTTTTTCTCTCTCATTCAGGGAGTTGGTGTTTCAGTCAGCATACCTTTCAGTTACCACAAGGTTCCCTTTTCTCTCAGTCAGCTGGTTGGTGTTTGATTCTGTGAATATTTTAGTTAAGAGGTTATTCAGGGGTTTAGTGATTTGGGATTGGACGTAGTTATTAGGAGATAATCTAAACTTGTAAAGTTGCTTTGAGACAATGTTCCATTGTAAAAAGCGCTATATAAATAAATCTGACTTGACTTGACTTGACTAGTGATCGAGTCTTTCAGTCAGTGACTCGACACTACTTCACAGAGTCGGTGTTTGAATCAGTGGATCTTCCGGTCATGGCAAGATTCACTTCTTTGTCATTCAGCATTTCTGAGTTAAATACTGTGAATCATTTAAGCATGACTGAGTTCCATTTTTTTTCTCCCCTTTAGTATCCAGCGTTTTAATCACTAATCACTTGGACGTGACTGGGATTTGCTACTCTGTCATTTAGCAAGTCATTGTTTCAGTCAGCGAGTGCGTTTACATGCACTTAATAATCCAATAACTGCCGAAAATGATTTTGTCAGTAATTTGATCAGTGAGTTTACATGTACTCAGTTAATGGGAAAGCTCCGGGTTTACTTGACAATAATCAAATTTCTACTTTGCAACCAGCTCAATTCTTAATTTCCTCAAGCTTCCTTTGTAGGGGCTGCATTTAATTCCAGGGTTGCCAGATCCTGCAACAGAAACAAGCACAAGATCTATGGAAACAAGCCCAAAAGAAGCAAGGTCTCTTAGAATAAGCAGACCTGGCAACCATCATGTGCAGACTGAGTTGAGTTATTGATCAGTGAATTGCTTGGTTATGACTGGGATTCTCATTTAACCTCTCTCACTAAATAGGTTGTGTTTGAGTTAGTAAAGCTTTGACTCATGACCGAGATCTGATCCTAACTCTGTGAATCTTTTGGTCTTTATTATTTGCTTCTCTCTTGTTTAATGAGTCAATGTTTGATTCAGTGAATCTTTTGGTCTTCATGATTTGCTTCTCTCTTGTTTAGTGAGTCAGTGTTTGATTCAGTGAATCTTTTGGTCTTCATGATTTGCTTCTCTCTTGTTTAGTGAGTCAGTGTTTGATTCAGTGAATCTTTTTATCTTCATGATTTGCTTCTCTCTTGTTTAATGAGTTAGTGTTTGATTCAGTGAATCTTTTGGTTTTTATGATTGTACTTCTCTCTTGTCTAGCGAGTCAGTGTTTGAATTCCAGCAAATCATTTGATCATGACTAAGATTCACATTAGGTGAGTTTGATTCAGTGAATCTTGATCTTTATGATTTGCTTCTCTCTTGTTTGGTAAGTCAATGTTTGATTCAGTGAATTCTTTAGGTCTTTATGATTTGTTTTGCTCTCTTGTTTAAATGAGTAAAGTGTTTGATTCAGTGAATCTTTTGATCATGACTAAGATTCACTTAGGTGAGTTTGATTCAGTGAATATTTGATCCTTATGATTTGCTTCTCTCTTGTTTAGTGAGTCAGTGTTTTGATTCAGTGAATCTTTTTTTGGTCTTCATGATTTGCTTCTCTCTTGTGTTTAATGAGTAAGTGTTTGATTCAGTGAATCTTTTGGTTTTTATGATGTACTTCTCTCTTGTCTAGCGAGTCAGTGTTTGAATTAGCAAATCATTTGATCATGACTAAGATTCACATTAGGTGAGTTTTGATTCAGTGAATCTTGATCTTTATGATTTGCTTCTCTCTTGTTTGGTAAGTCAATGTTTGATTCAGTGACTCTTTAGGTCTTTATGATTTGTTTCTCTCTTGCTTAATGAGTCAGTGTTTGATTCAGTGAATCTTTTGATCTTTTTGATGTGCTTCTCTCTTGTTTAGTGAGTCAGTGTTTGATTCAGTGAATCTTTTGGTCTTTATGATTTGCTTCTCTCTTGTTTAATGAGTCAATGTTTAATTCAGTGAATCATTTGGTCCTTTTGAATCGCTTCTCTTGTTTAGTGAGGCAGTGTTTGAATCAGCGAATCATTTGATCATGATGAAGATTTGCATTCAGCGAGTTTGAATCATTGAATCATTTGGTCATGATAGTACTTTTCTTGTGACTCACTGAGTTGGTTAATCAGGGATTCAGTGAGCAAATCTTTCAGTAAGAGTGGACCTTACTCATCTCTTGCTTTGTGAGTCAGTGATTAAATCAGTAAAAGTTATGACATTCGCTCCGCTCGCATTCAGTGACTCTGTGTAAGGAACAGCTTTTGAATTAAATAATCTTTATGCAATCACAGAGCTGATTCAGCGAGTCGGTGTTGAATCAGTGAGTCTTTCAGGCTAAAGGTCTTTTCACAAAAAAATGGATGCGATTTTCAACAGAGTGGGATCAAGTGCATTGTCTGCTTTTGCTTTCTTTAATTTCCTTTCTCTTAATGTGTCACGGAGATTTTGCCATGTATTTTTCACATCGTCAACAAAGACACGAGTGAAGATGAGTGCAGGAAGCTCTAGTTTGTGTTTATGTGATCATGAACAGATCAGAATGTACTTATATAACTTAAATAATCAAACGCTTCCATCCAGTCCCTGTGAGCTTTATCACCATCATTCTCCAGCCTTTCAGTTCTATCCCACCAGATCTTTTCTTTAATATCCATGTTTTTAGAGGCAGCCTGTTGCTCGTCCTGTAAGCTGTCAATGAGCGGTTCTGCCCGGCGACCGAGCTCTGATTGGTCAGCCTGATTTTAAGGTATCCGAACAACGCAGAAATTAGAACAGACTCCGATTAAAAACAATAATAAAAAATTATGCAGCGTCGCAATCCGTCAGTTTCGGACTCGGTGTGAAGAACCCCCCTTTGTAGATTAGACTGTTTTTGAGCTGTTGCTTCCAAACTCCACTGGAATTCGTACAGAATTTCAATCTCTTATTGAACCAAACAAAAATAAAGTGACACATCACCTTTGGGGTGAATTATTTCAAGTGACATGCATTATGTATGTTATACATGCCTCATTCATTTGCCTTGCTGTACCCCCCCATGTTAGCGCCTTTCCACCCCTAGTGGGCCAACGTTTCCTTGAGCCAACGTTTGAATCCGTAAGTCTTTGGGCATGACGAGGTTCTTGAGATTTTCCTTGCAGCAGGCGCTCATGGTCACGCTGCCGTGCTGAAAACGCACCACCCTCAGACCGATCAGGATTAAGAATTGAATTCAACGCTTATTTAAGGACTAGCGTGTTATGCAAAGTTGCACTGGAAGGCGAACGAACGCGTTAAAAAGCCTAATGACACTGGCGAGTCATACGGTCGTACGGTCATGTCGAGGCGCTCTCCGGTCGAGGACTGCATTGTGTGTGTGAAATGATGTGAAGTATTACATTAAATAAGAAGAGATCGTCTCATTTCACAAATCAAATAATGCATGAACGCCGGCGCCCTGCCGAACACATTCGCATTTTCGTGTCAGGCTGTATCGATGTTTTTAGACTCATTCCTCATCTTCTTATTACCCGCTGAGATTTCTCCTGCTGTTGGCCTCTAATAGCAGTTCAGCATAGCATGGCAGACCCAGCACGATCTATTTATGAAATAAATCAGCCTGCTATTGTCAGCACAGAGCAACCATGCAATCAGAATCAGTAAGCTACAGGAAATGCAAATAGACCTTTTTCTGTCAAACAACAGGTTTTTTTGTCGGCTTGTGTGGCTTTATATCTATTTAAGTGTGATATTCTGGGTCTTATCATGCCTGCTTTCTTAAGACTCGAGTCTTTTTGTTGTTTTTGTTCCCACCTTATCTCCCTTATCTGATTACACAACATTCACCAGCCTTAGCTTATTTGAGACCCGAGTCTTCTAGTCTAAGGATTTATCGGTCCTTTATTGTGGATTTAAAGGTGAGGTCATTGTGAGGTAACAGGATATATGCTTGAGAGAACGTCCTCGTGTCTCCTCACACCGTCGCCTCTCCGCCTGATTAATTCGGCACAATGCAGAGACACATTAGAACGCGCCCAGGCGCCATGCCTCACATTCATTTTAAACCTGCAAAATGAAATGTTATTCTAAGACACGCTGTCAGCTTCGTGATTTTTTTTTTACGCCATGCTTTGTTCTGAGCGACCTTACCAATCATCCTCATGCAGCTGCAGTGCCACTGTTATGTTTTACAATAATTGCTGTTTTCCATTTCTTTATGACTCACTTAGTTTCATAGAATATGCCAATTATTGACTGTAGCTGCCAGGTTTTGGTCAATAGGTCAACTTGGCAGAGACGGTAAACGCTGTTTGGTGATCTGAAGAAGAACTTCTAGATATGAGACGCTGAAGTTGGGCATCGCTTATATATTTATGTGCAGTTGTCCCTTGCCTGTGCAAATGTGGTTCAATTAACAGTGTCTGAAAATGTTTTAAAGAATACAGACGATCCAAAGAGTTCCAAGGGAGCAAAACTAGAATTTGAGCTGCAGTACTGGGCTGGATCCACAACAGAGAAGTGAAGTGTAGGCAACTGCAGGTTCACAGATCCATCGTCTTTTTATGGCATTCGTTGTTTGAGCCTCGTTCGTTCACATGTACAGACTCTCTCATGGCGTAGTGTGTTACTGATGGTAGCCTTGTTACTTTGGTCCCAGCTCTCTGCAGGTCATTCATCAGATCCCTCCGTGTAGTTCTGGGATTTTTGATCACCGTTCTCATGATCATTTTGACCCCACGGGATGAGATCTTGCGTGGAGCCCCAGATGGAGGGAGATTATCATTGGTCTTGTATGTCTTAAATTGCTCCCACAGTTGATTTATTCACACCAACCTGCTTGCCTATTGTAGATTCACTCTTCCCAGCCTGGTGCAGGTCTACAATTTTTTTCCTGGTGTCCTTTGACAGCTCTTTGGTCTTGGCCATGGTTGAGTTTGGAGTCTGACTGTTTGAGGCTGTGGACAGATGTCTTTTATACAGATAATGAGGTCAAACAGGTGCCATTAATACAGGTAACAAGTGGAGGACAGAAGAGCTTCTTAAAGAAGAAGTTACAGGTCTGTGAGATCCAGAAATCTAGCTTGTTTGTGGGTGACCAAATACTTATTTTCTACCATGACTTACAATTCAATTCTTTAAAAATCCTACAATGTGATTTCCTGGATTTCTGTGTGAATGACGGACACCGCCCATAATTACAAGTTTCACACATAAGTAGTTAATGGTGTTCATATATGATCTTGCTAACATTTTACTGAGGAATTCATTTTGACCGCCTGTTTTTTTATGCCTTATTGTATAAATATTATTTACTAGTCACGAATGTGTTATGGGTTAACATGAATTGGTCCAAAAATATCTGTACGCCACACTGTTGCAATTTCTGTCAATTTTAGGAAGCGTTCCATTAAATAAACACTATTAATATTCAAAATCTGCCCTAAAATCTGGCAAGCCAAGTCATAACAGCTTCTAGCCTCTAAAAATAAGCTGCATAATTTCCCACGGCTCTGTCTCAAATGAAGCACATAGATGTCATCTGTGTGGTTGAGATTTTTTTTCGAGACCAGTGCATTAAACCCCACTAACTAGACCCAAATTAGTAATGATCGTTTAGCGTGACAGTAAACTGAGCTGAGCAGAATGAGTCAAACGAAGCTCGGGAGCAGCATGAGAACGAGGTTTCGTGGAGGTCGCAGTGCGGTTGATAATAGTATCAGACTCCAAACTCACGCCACACTGTGATTTCTCTGTCGGCTGTCAGAATACAAAGGACATAACAAAGGTGTGGGTGTGAAGTGTGTCGACAAACAGGGCTCTGCTGCGTGACACTAAGAACAGTAAATTAGCTTCATTTCTACTTGTTATGCATTGCCTGCTTTGTTCGACTTCGGCTCATTCCCGTGATTGGCATGCACGTCGCTGCGGGATGCAAATTTTTGATAGATTTTATTATTTTTGGAATTCACCGGTACAAGGTGCCAGTCCATCGCAGGGTTCTGTAAGCATGCCACTCATCCTTCACCTTGGAAGTCCGGCCCAGAGTTTGACCCAAGTCTTCAGGAATTGCTATTACCAGCAGCTGAGTCTTTCCTCCATTCCAGGGTAGCTCCTGACATAATCTCTATTACATATAAATAACATTATCACCATATTTTGTTTTAGAAACAACCATTTTACTGGTGATTTCAACAAAATAATAAGCAAAACTGATTAGTGAGTAAGCAGGTTAGTGGCAACCTCATTTATAATCACTACAGGAGACACTTACTTTGAACGACAAACAGCTTGAACAATAAGCATATGTATAACCCATGCTGAATGTATTCCAGAGTTATGTTGTGTTTCAGCTGTTTATTGAAATCATTTTTTCCTGGGTAGTGTTGTCCGAATTACCTCTATGTTATTCCACATAGAACAGTCTGGGTGTGTTTACATGCACTTAATAATCCGATCAGGGTCAGATTCTGCAGTTATCTGATCTGATTCAAGTGGTCATGTGTACAGCGTAGTCCGATATAGAAATCAGATTAGGAAATACGATAAACATAGCTGGATTTCCTATAGCTGGAGTTCCTATAGCGTGTTAGCCAATTTCCTAACCCGATACGGTTGCCAGGTCTGCGTATTGTTAAGAATTGGTATTATTTGGTCTGTATTTCCATTGAGTATGATAGGGATTTTTTCCCGTGGAATCTGGCAACCCGGGTATTAAACGTGCCGGCTATCGAACATTTCATAGAGACTCTGAAACGCAGGATATACTCGAGAAAATGAATAATTTGATTACTTATTATTAAAATTATTAAAATATTAAAAAAGTTATGTCGCACATTTCTGTGATTGCTGGCATTTATGTGAACCTGAAGGCTTTCCATCATCTGATTACTCAACTGAGTGCATACTGGTTGATTGGCTAAATCAGACTAAATGTGGTCTTCTGCAGTTATCAGATTATTAAGTGAAAACACAATCGAAAACACAATTTTGATAGACCGTTTGATGTCTGAATTGTTTGAGTAAAGAAGCGTACGTATTCCAGAGTTCCAATGTATTGTAAAAAGTATTATACAAAACAGCTTCAAATCTGTGAGTGTTGATGAGTTTTCTCACATGAACTGCTCGCTTCAGGTCCTTCCACAACATTTCTGTTGGATTAAAGTCAGGACTTTGACTTGGTCATTCAAAAGCATTCACTTTACTCTTCTTTAACCATTTTTTCATACATCTTATGTGTTTAGGAGCACTGTCTTGCTGCATGATCCATGCTCTCTTGATTCAGCTTACAGACAGATTTTAGCATTTTCATTTATAATTCAGAATTCGTTGTTTCATCCATGATGGTGATCCGTCTTAGCCCAGATGCAGCAAAACAGCAATCCATGATCCTACCACCACCACCACGTTTCACATAAAGCTCTCACGCTGAAATAAAGTGTGCAGAGATTACACTTCTCATTTAAACCAAAAAGCTCTATGTTGGTCTCATCTGTACAGGAAATATTTTTCCAATATCCTTCTTGCCCATGTGATTGTGAGCAAATTGCAGAAGGACAGCAATGTTCTTGTTGGAGAGCAATGAATTTTTCACACATACCCCACCTTTGTTCAGACAGTCTATCAGATTTTTCATTAGAAAATGGGGTTTGTGTATTGTCACATTTCACTTTGTATCTCCGATAAGTAACCACTAATGCACAACATCACATTGTTAGCTCTCTCGGTGTCTGAATGGTTAACGTGTTGTGGTAAGGACAGTTGCTTAAGGCATTCATTTTGTTTCTCTTAAATCGAAAGCATCATCTTTTAAAAACTGTACAGCCTCATAAACAGCACCATTCTGTGTATTCATTTCACTTTTCAAGCTCGAGGGTCAGCATTAACAGAAAAGCAGTGGCCCTGAGAGATAGATCCAATTGACATGTTAGTTAAACATTCTCATATCAGCTAATTCTCTTGTTCTGTCTTAATATAATAACTTTTATTTTGTCCTACTCATGGTTTTTCCTGAGGCCCCTTATTGTGTGTCAGTATTGCATTTTTGGAAACAACAAATGCTTATATATTGTAGTGGTTGGTTTGTTTTAGAAGGCATCAGACCTACTGTAACAGCTCAGAGTTAAAGCAAAACCTGTAACACAATTAACAAAAACAAAGCATTTCATGTCTTGTCTGCTCAAGACATTCCAAAAAAAGTTGGGACGGTAAAGCATTTACCACTTTGTAACATTGCCATTTCTTCTAATAACACTTAAAAGACATTTGGGCAGCAAAGATACCAAGCGATTTAGTCTTTCAAATGATATTTTGTTCCATTCTTCCTGCAAACACGTCTTTATAATTAAACAGGGTTTTCGTTGCTGCATTTTCATTTCAAAATTTTCCACACATTCTCTCATGGGGACAGGTCAGGACTGCAGGCAGGCCAGTCCAGTTCTCGTACCCTCTCCTTCTGTAGCCATACCTTTCTAAAGTGTGCAGCATGTGGTTTTGCATTGTCCTGTTGAAATATATAAGGACATCCCTGGAGCTTTGCTCCTATAACAGTCAGCCTTTTGTGGATGCTGCTTTTGTACCAAATCACCTCTTGAAGTCACATCATTATTCCATTTTTTACCCCATTACTATCCCTAAATTGCCCCATCCCAACTTAGTTTGGAATGTGTTGCAGGGAGGGATGTTTATTAACAAATGAAATGAAGTTGACCAGACAGAACATGAAATATCTTGAGTTCATACTGTTTGCAATGAAACAGAAGTAAATGTAAGGCACTCTGCATTTTTCTTAAATATTCCATACCGTCCCAACTTTTTCTGGACAGGGGTTGTAAATTATAGATAACCCATCACTTGTTTGAGAAACAGTCATTTTGGTGTTGATTTCAACAAAATATATATAAATGAAACATATGACTGTGCCGAAGCAGGTTTGCCACCTAGAAAGCAACGCTTAAATGTATTTGTTTATGCATTTTACACATTCTTTACTGTCCTTGGCCACCCGCTAGTAACCTCATTTATAATCACTACTGGAATTCCACTGCTAATGCTGTGAACACTTCCTTTAAATGACCACACACTGCATAAACAGCTTGGACAATAAGTATCTGCATATATTTATTTAATGCCTGCTGGTGCTAGTTCTGTTTGCTACATCCTACCTCTTTTACTAGCGACTTTGTTAGTTAGCTATTTATTCTACTTTGTTATTTCTAGCCATTTCTGTATCAGCTTATCCTACTATGTCGTGATGGTAGCTTTGTTTGTCTGTTGCCTGTGCATCTTGCAAATAAACAAGTGCGTCATCTCTCCAGCCCTGTGCTGATCTATTGACCTTTTTTACCCACACCATGCAGCTGTATGGCTGTTCTTTTGGAACCCTAGGCTGCAGACTCTCATGAGAACATGCATTTCAGCTCTGCATAGACCCTGTATAATAACAAAACTTCTCGATGCCAGAAGTACAACTTGAATTTTTTTTTTTTTAATGTTCTGCATTATGCATTCACTTCATTATTCTGTAACCATTTTTGGTACAACTTGTGTGCTTAGGGTTGTTGACTTGCTGCATGACCCATGTTCTCTTCAGATTCAGTTCACGAACAGATGCTCTGACATTTTCGGCTTTACGAAGGAATTATAAAAAAAAAAAAAAGAGTCAACACATTGAATATGAAAACAGTTATTAATATATCCAAGCTTTTTATAGACCCCAGATCTTGACATGCAATCAAACAACTCCTGGTCACTGGGGTACCAGACCTCAAGTGGAACCCTTGGTACTGAACCAGTGACTAATGGGAAAGGCAGAGAACTCATATTTCCAGTTATGAGATTCAGTTCACAGATAGATGACCTGAATTTGACTTTAGTTTTTGCTGGTATAATTCAGAAATCATTGTTCCAACAATTATAACAAGCCGTCCTAGCCCAGATGCAGTAAAACAGGCCCAAACCATGATACTACCACCACCATGTTTCACAGATGGGACGTGTTCATGAGAAAATGGAAGCATGTTTTCTCCTTGTAATCTTACCATGCACACAAAGCCCACCTTTTTACTGTCTAGTGTAGAGGTTCCCAAATGTAATTTGACAAACTCAGAGCATCTCAGAGCAGACAAAACCTTGCACTCCCCTTGTGATGTTTGGAACCCCCCTGACAGGGGCCCAGATCCCAGGTTGGGAATTATGGGTCTAGCTGATTCTTCATTCCTAATTAGATTATTGTCCTATTTCATTTTCTTTGTATGATAAGTGGCCTTTACTGAATAAAATCTCACCAATCTCACTATCTCTGTGTCTAAATGGCTAGCAAGTTGTGGAAAGTTCCGTTGCTTAAAGGATTCATTTCATTTCAGGTCTGTGGTAGCTAGTGGCTAAGGTAATGGACTATGGGTCAGAAGGTCCAGGGTTTCAATCCCTCCTCTGCCAAGCTGCCACTGGGTCCTTGAGCAAGGTTTTTAACCCACTTTGATTGTAAGATTGTGTATTTTAATAAAAACTGTACAGTCTCATAAACAGCACCATTCTGTGTATTCATTTCACCTTTCACCTTTCAATCAGTTACAAAAATTGTCTGCTACCTTGTGTACCGAAAAAGGCCCGATGACATAAAACCTGGCTTGTTGGAAGGATTATTTGGAAGCATCCTACAGGTCCTATAGTTGCAGAACATTTGCTGTATTTTTTCTGAAAGATGATGATACTGATGATCCCCGTCTCTCATTATAAACACTTTTATGTTGCACTTACAGTCATAAAGTACAATGCGAGTGCGTCGCAGGCCGCTGATCTGTCATGATTTCTGTTTCATTGATCGTTCCTTCTCAGGTTCCAGACAGGAAGCGATCATGGCCTAGGCTAATGTAATCACTCTGACTAAACAGCAACAGGGACGCGTTTTAAAATGACACTGCTCCTGCTCATAAATTTTCATCTGCTGTGTTTTAGCCAAACAGCACTCACAACACCTGGCTATAAGACAGCAAGCACCACGCTGCAGCAGAGTTCCTCTGGAGAGTGGCGGCATTATAAGCAGCCGTGGAAAAATGGGCGCAAAACGCTTCTCCTTTATGTGCTTATTTACCTGAGAACAATTTTCCATTGTTATGTCCGTGTGAGTTATGGAGGATGGGTAGAGCATGAAATCGGTGTTTATTTTAGTTTAACTTTGCATGTGCAAATCCAAATCTATGCACTGGAAGATAGCTTACACATTACTGTGCAAAAGTTTTAGGCCACCATTAGATTTGTTGTTTGAGAGATGATTATGTTATAGCATTGCTAAAACATCAAATCTAAAGAGTGACAACTTGATGAGGTAAAATGCAGTAGTCATAATAATAATAATAATAATATATATGTTTTTTTTTAACTTTAGAGACTGAACATAACAAACTTGTATGAATATTGGAGGGAGAGACAAGATCAGAGAGCAAGTCCAAATAAGCAATTACACTTTAGAAACAAGCTCCAAAAACCTGCGACCAGAAACTAGCAATATTTGTAAGTGACTTTATAGAAAAATAAGCCCAACGTTGCTTACTTCTTTGTTGAAAAATGCCAAGAACACAAAAAGAATAATGCAGACAACAATTATTCAAACGTTTAAAAGTCAGAGGTGCTAAAACTGAAAATGTTCACAATGTCAAGACCTTCAAATGTCATTTATTTAAGGATGCATGAAGCCGAGGGGAGGTGAACATGAAGTGATGAAGGTTGTGGTGGTAGTACCGACGAGAATTTAAAACTACTTTCGCACCCCGGTTACAGTGCATATGTAAAAGGGGCTCTGGTGAGTATCATGGGCTGCTTCAGATCATATCCCCAGAGAACACAAAGTTCAGGCATAAGGGGTTTGGGTTGGAGTTGCAGCATCAGGGCATGATTCCCTGACTCGCCTCTTGTCCCTCAACCCCGTCGGGAAGGTCCCAGTGGGGTCTCGACTGGAGTCTCCATGTTGAGTGCCTCGCTACAAGAAATAAGCATTTAAATGAGATGTTTGGGTTCAGTTACACTTTAACAGGGTCTCTACAAAAGAAGTGAAAATTTTCTCTTACTACATAGTCTCTCTGAATTCTCCTTAATTGTGGTACACATACATGAACACCAATGTCTCAGGTAATACCACAATGGCTCTATCCATTCTGTTTCGCTTTGGAAGGTGCTGTGTGTGGGAACAGTTTATGGTGACTTGCGCAACAGCAGCTAGAATACCAGGAAATAATCACTTAAGGGAATATGTCAAATTACAGAAATAAACAGTAATTTTCCTTGAAATCAGAGCACTGATTGTTATTCCACACATAAGTGCTTTTCTTTGGGGCAGTTTCATCTGTTCCACAGACTTCTCTTTTCACCTCCTCTACAACTATGGCTCTCTGAATGCTCCTTAACTGTTGAAGATTTGAGAATAGCATTGTAATCTATACACAAGGAGAATTTATAATCGAAAGTGTTATACAGTATGTCCTACTTCAGCTAAGTGAACAATTTCTTACATTTAGTTGATCCCTACAAAAAGTTATGTTCACACCATTGTTACAGTTAATTGGACTGTGGTAGCATAGTGGTTAAGGTACTTTACTATGGACCAGAAGGTTCAGGGTTCAATCCCACCTCTACGAAGCTGCCACTCTGTTGGTTCCTTGAGCAAAACCCTGAACACTCAAGTGCTTGGCCTGTAGCAATTGTAATTACTAAGACTAGAATGCTAAATGCCTAGATGTAGACATCTCAACAGTGTCATATGGGCACTTTGGGGCTTGACCTCAAAACATTCTTGTCACTGATAAAGGGGCTTTGGTATTTTAGCTACAAATTTAATTGATAAAAGCTGTGTCTGTTAAACAGATGTGTGTAGAGTGTTTGCATATTTGTAGTCTATCCGTATTGCATGATCAGAGGGGAGGTTCAGATTCATGAAAGGATCTGGCATATTGGTGTGTGTGTGTGTGTGTGTGTCTGTGTGTTAGAGGGAGAGAGAGAGAGAGAGAGAGAGGTAGGCCCTGTCACCTGGGTGTCTGAGCAGGAGCCTGGAAAGATGCTACTCTATAATTATTAGACCAGCCCAGTGTGTGTCCTCCATTCTGCTCCCGACTCTCGAGCTGTCATCCTTCTCGCTTTCTCACAGGCCTTATTCTCAGAGGAGAGCCGAGCACAACTCAAAGCAGAGCTGGTGGCAGCTCATCCCGGTGGTGTGAGCATGGAGGACATCACGGGCATCTTTGCGAACCGCGAGTTTGCAAATGAGAATCAGATAACCACAGGTTTAGTCAGTCAGGTGGAAGAGGTTCAGCTTTGACTGTTCAGTGTGGCAAAGGTGTTGAAAAACCACAAGCTGGACCCACAGCACTATTGTCAGGGGGCAGTCTCTGGCTGGTGAGGTGCCATTAAATGTGCTTCAAAGTGCTTTAGAGGAAAAAGAAAATGGAATAAATAGATAATAAGAGGAAGATTAAATTCAAACGATGAGAACAGTAAAAGAAACGGGTTCATGCTAAATGAATTCAAACTGAAATGCTAAAATAAGGTTTTCTTAAATGTGGATTTTAATATTTACATTTGGGGTAGATTCCACGATGGTTTTATATGACTGAAATCTGCAGCGCTTATCGTCTTTTCTGTGTCATTTAATTATGGTGTATTATTATTTCCGCAGTTGTTTTTAGGATGTCACATGGTGGTATTTGGATGTTTGTGACTCAGGTCATTGGTACAAATGATGACCCCAGGGAAGGACATCCAGAACTTTTAGTCGGAATTATGATATTATTAACTACTTGCTCCAGTTCTTGTTACAGGACTATCCAAACTCTGACCATCTTATGCTGGTTAGTGTAGTGAACATAGATGGAGTTCAGAGAGGCATTTTACCTGTACACTTTCCTCATATTACTGAGTAACCTTGACTATTTATTTATTTATTTTATACTTTATCCTCACTTTTATTGGTCAGTATCACCAAATATCTGGTGCATATTCCTGGATGGGAGAATATGGCACAGACATAGGCATCCATTACTTTCATATAATTTGTGAATTATAAGTGAAAGTGCTAGAAGAAACTCAGCAACAACATGCACTTATAAGAAAAAAACTAGGCCAAAATCAGGAGAGGGCAGCACAATGGTGCAGTGGTTAGTGCTGTTACCTCATAGCTACGAGGTGCCCGGTTCGATCTTGGCCCCGGACTTGGTCTGTGTGGAGTTTGCATATTCTCCCAATATCTTCTGGGTACTCCAGTTGCCTTTCACAGCCCAAAGACTTGAATTAGGTTAGGTTATTCGGTGTGTTTAGTGTGTGAGTGTGTGTGCCCTATGATAGATTGGCATCCTGTCTAAGGTTGCTCCTGCCTTGCACCTTGTGTTGCCGGCTAGGCACCAGCTTTCCCGCAACCCTGGCTAGGATTAAATGTATAATGAATGAATGATTTAATGAATGAATGAATAACCTGGAGAACTAACTACACACACCTTCTTAGTCTAAGATGCTTCTATTTTGCATTTTTCTTGAGTTGAATTCAGTGTTTTCATTAACAAGCCATATGATCAGCATAATAATTAGAATGAAAAGCTGAGGCTTTGAGAAAATACATACATTTCACATTTAATTAGTGTTGACACCACGTGCATGAGGTGGCAGCTTCAGGAAGCTTGTGCAAAACCTGATGATTATGTTACACGACAAAACTTATTCACAATATTCCGTCTTGTGATTTTTTGAATGTGTGAATTTCTCTGTCTGAAAGTGACTTGTAATTGCTTGATGGGGTTTATGTCAAGGGCAACTTCTGAAAAGCATGGGTTTTTATCAGAGATTCAGCTTTTTAATGGACTTATGCTGATAATGTGAATAAGCAGCAATACACTTGAGGTCCGTGCTACAACGTGAGCTATTGTCACCGGTATGCTGCGGTCATAGATCAGTGCCCCAGTGCCAATATTTATATGTATGACATCAAGCGTATTGCGGTTATACCAGAGTTCCATTCTCCCCGTTTCTTGTTAGATTTTTTTATCAACATTGCGTGAGATAATTGTTCCATTCTATCTTTACCCCGCTGCCAAAGCATCATCATCACACTATGGCATACAGTCATAACAGTCAAGGAACATCATGTCCCAATAACTCTATTATATAGACAATAAACACAAATATATAGATTAATAATTGATAAGTTATTAAAAAAAAAAACGCACTACACCTAGGATCTGATGTACTTACTTTTAATGATTATAAATTTGTTAGATGAAGCTATTGATGTTAATATTATCAGACAGAAATATTAAAGGGAGAGTTAGAGCATCAGCAGCTTCGTTGGGTTTAGAGCTGGACTTAACAGATCCATGAACGAACCTCCGATCATCCGTGGATGGTGTTTAATGTAAAGACGCCGAGTTTAACACCAACAAACAACGTCTTTGTGAGTGATGTGAAGAAAATAAGAAAGAACGGAGGTGAAAAAACCAACGAAGGTGTTGATGCTGTATTACTCCGATAAGCCGATTCAGTTCATTTTTGTTGATGGGACTAAAACTGGCTTCAGTGTCTTTGCTCTTCAGACGAATTGTGAACTCTGTTAAATGAAACAAATGTTTCAAAGCCAGTATATTTTATGAACTCATCATTCATTTCAGCAGTCTTTTACTTGTATAATTACAGTGGGGGGCAAAAAAGTATTTAGTCAGCCACTGATTGTGCAAGTTCTCCTACTTAGAAAGATGAGAGAGGTCTGTAATTTTCATCATAGCTACACTTCAACTATGAGAGACAAAATGAGGGAAAACAAACAGAAAATCACATTGTATGTTTTTTAAGGAATTTAATTGTAAATTATGGTGGAAAATAAGTAATTGGTCAATAACAAAAGTTCAACTTAATACTTTGTAACATAACCTTTGTTGGCAATGACCGAGGTCAAACGTTTCCTGTAAGTCTTCACCAGGTTGGCACACACTGTAGCTGGTATTTTGGCCCATTCCTCCATGCAGATCTTCTCTAGAGCAGTGATGTTTTGTGGCAACATGGACTTTCAACTCCTTCCACAAATTTTCTTTGGGGTTGATGTCTGGAGACTGGCTAGGCCACTCCAGGACCTTGAAATGCTTTTTACAGAGCCACTCCTTTGTTGCCCGAGCAGTGTGTTTGGGATCATTGTCATGCTGGAAGACCCAGCCACGTTCCATCGTCAATGCCCTCGCTGATGGAAGGAGGTTTTGGCTTAAAAGCTCACGATACATGGCCCCGTTCATTCTTCCCTTAACACGGATCAGTCGTTCTGCCCCCTCTGCACAGAAAAAAACAGCCCCAAAAGCATGATGTTTCCACCCCCATGCTTCCACAGTAGGTATGGTTTCTTGGGATGCAACTCAGCATTCTTCTTCCTCCAGTTGAGTTTTTTTACCAAAAAGTTTTCTATTTGGTTTCTTCTGACCACATGATATTCTCCCAGTTCCTCTTCTGGATCATCCATATTCTCTTCTGGGCCAAACTTCAGAGGGCCCTGGACATGCACTGGCTTAAGCAGGGGGGGCACGCCTGGCACTGCAGAAATCTGAGTTCCCTCTCGGCGTAGTGTGTTACTGATGGTAGCCTTTGTTACTTTGGTCCGAGCTCTCTGCAGGTCATTCATCAGGCCCCTCCGTGTAGTTCTGGGATTTTTGCTCCCCGTTCTCATGATCATTTTGACGGGATGAGATCTTGCATGGAGCCCCAGATCGAGGGAGATTATCAGTGGCCTTGTATGTCTTCCATTGCTCCCACAGTTGATTTATTCACACCAACCTGCTTGCCTATTGTAGATTCACTCTTCCCAGGCTGCCGCAGGTCTACAATTTTCTTCCTGGTGTCCTTTGACAGCTCTTTGGTCTTGGCCATGGTTGAGTTTGGAGTCTGGCTGTTTGAGGCTGTGGACAGGTGTCTCCTATACAGATAACGAGGTCAAACAGGTGCCATTAATACAGGTAACAAGTGGAGGACAGCAGAGCTTCTTAGAGAAGAAGTTACAGGTCTGTGTGAGCCAGACATTTTGCTTGTTTGTGGGTGACCAAATACTTATTTTCCACCATGATTTACAATTAAATTATTTAAAAATCCTACAATGATTTCCTGGATTTTTTTTTCTCATTTTGTCTGTCATAGTTGAAGTGTACCTATGATGAAAATTACAGACCTCTCTTATCTTTCTAAGTAGGAGAACTTGCACAATCAGTGGCTGACTAAATACTTTTTTTGCACTGTAAAACGTTACGTGTGTTCGTGTTGAAGTAATACTTGAAGAGCTTCAGTCAGAGTGTCATTATCGCCTAATATTGCTACTCCTAGAACATCTCTCAGCCAATCAGATTGCGGGGTCAGAACTAACTGTGGTGTAATGTATAATGAATAACATTGTATAGAATTTGAGAAAAACGAACAATCGAAGGATTTCACTAGCAGACTCACATTTAGGCGACTCTCCATGAAAAGTGTCAAAACAGACAGAATGCTGTAACTTCATTCAATATGCAGATGACATGGACCAATCAGAAAGTCTTCAACAACACACATTAGAGAACGATGTACAACTGCACTCATATTAAAGGCTTTTCCCCTGCCTTGGATGGAAGTTTTTATGAAAAACTTTTTTTAGATATGAACACAATTTAAACATTTCCACATTTCCATATTAGCACGGTTCTAAAGAGCTTCATAAAATGAGTGTAATTGCCAGCCTACTTCGTGCAGCCCACTAGAGATGGTAAGCATCTAACATTATGCTAATGCGCATTTATTGTATTTTTATGCACTGAGACTGACGACAATCTCAAGAAGGAAAATCTTGCACAGTGCAGAATGATATCCCTCCCACATCAGGACCACGGAGCGCTATTAGGCTGTAACAGATCTGCGCTGTAACAAATCCTCATTATCAGCGTGTGAAGTGTTGATTACGCCGCCAATGGAAGACACTGGGTGTTGATTGTAATTTGAAAGGCATGCTGCCAAATTCTCTTCTGCCCCTTTTTTAAAACCAAAAATACATCCTGATGAGCAGCTCAGACCTGTTTTTGACAAGTTATCAAATGTTTTTTTCCTTTGTTTTTGATCACAGTAAAATCTTAGACAGTGGCAGAATCTGTGACCCTGTGAACTAATCCTCTATTCTACATTAATTACAGGTTTAGATTTTGGATATTGAGTTGCTGATTATGAAAATCACCTTAAAACTTTTTTATCATGTACCGTTTTGCCGATACACTTTATTTTGTGGCTTCCCTTCACGTCTACTTGTATATTACCCACAAAGCAAGCTGCTTTGCTCAGTTTAAATGCACTTCATGGAGGTGCTATGCAATTGTTGTATTAGACATACCTTATGCTTAGTCAGGTTAGATACTGGCAGACAATAATACATAATGTTCTATTTAATAGTAGCTCACACACAATCAGACACACCAGCGAACACGTCTTCAGGAGAAAACTGCAGTACCCAAAGGAAACAGACATGGGGAGAACATGCAAACTCCACACAGGCATTGTCCAGATTGGGAATCTGAACTGGGAATCTGTGGAGCCGTGAGGCAACAGCACTAAACACTGTGCCACCCTCATTTCAAAGTCAAAGTAAAATTTATTTCTATAGCCCTTTTAGCATTGACTCGAAGCAGCTTTACAATTATCTAGACCCAAAGCCTTTACTGAAGAAGCGTAGGCTGACAGTGATGAGGAAAAACTTTCTAAACATTATAAAGAGGAAACCTTGGGAGATCCAGGACTCTAAAAAGGGACTCATCCTTCTTGGGCGTTCATTTCAGTTTCATTTATGATTTGTAAAGATCATGCAGTGGTTATTACATCTGTAACAGCTGGTTGAAGCAAACGTTCGGTTTGAAAAAAGAGATTTGATTTGTAAGAAGGAAAATGATTTGTAAAGGGTAAAATCTAACCACCGTCCATTAGCAGCATCATTCTGATGGCAGTGCATGAAGCAAATGGTGATGCAACTCCAATGCAACGACATTAAGAATATGTTCTACTTGCATAATCAGGAATATCTAAAGCTTATACAGCCTCCCTATCTCATTCTCAGCCTGTCACATGTTGACACCTGGGCCGCACTCCTTTCTATATACGCTGAAAGTGCACTGTTACATCAGACCTGCAGTGCATACCATTAAACCTTTCTACATGAGAAACTCTGGGTGAAATTCAGACGAGCCCTTAGAGAGAGAGAGATGAACACAAGTTTCTTTATTATTCATAAAAGTGGTGAGAAATATGTTGGTAGTCTTTACTGTATGTAACGATTATACTTATATGGGTTAGGAGGTAGCACTCGTCGGACCAAATGAATTTCTTCCATTGCTCCAAGGTCCAGTTTGGACACTTGCCTGCTCACTTTAGATGCCTTTGATGGTGGGCAGGGGTTGGTATGGGTTTGCTGTCCTATCTACAGCTATGCAGCCCCATAGGTATCATGCTGTGATGCCCTGTATGTTGTGACAACTTCATTCTATTACCAGCTTTACAATTTCCTGGCCTGATCTGTGGGTTCTGACCAGGCAGGTTAGCCTTCATCGCTTTTGCAATGCGATACTTGGGCCCCAGCATTCTGTACCATGGCTGACTGGGGGCACCTCATGAGCCTTGATGTTTAGGAAATGGTCCGGACCAACTGTCTAGTCATAATGATTTGTACTTTGTGAAAGTGAATCAGTTCTTTAATCCTGAACATTTCTTCCACATCCAAGACATCAACTATGGGAACAGACTGTTCACTTACCAACTAATAAATCCCAGAGCTTAATGGGCATTCTTGTATCAAGATGATCAATGTTATTTCTTATATGGGCTCTCTTATTATATATTAGTCATATAAGCATTCTAAATACGCCAGCCTATCAGGGACTGCAGGGATGGGCGTCACATGCAGACATGGCTGTGTTTGAGGGAGGGGAGATCCATACCAAACACTGCAATGGACTGGCATCCCTTCCAGAGTCCTCTGATGTGTCAAAGGCAAGGTGGGGCAAAAATTAGGCAATAGTTCACAACCAGGGGTGTGTTATCCCAAAATAAATCACACCTGTGATTCGGTCATAGACAAGAGCCAGAGGAGAGTGCCATAGATTATCACAGGCATGACTCGGGTCTTCTACTGGTTGTGTACAACAGGTTTACAACAAAGAAAAGAAACAAAATGAATCAAAGAAGTCCTGAATTTCATACTGAATATGCATTAATACCTTCCACCAAAAAAGTAGGTCCACAACAAATGAGTTGGTGCTGTGTAATGGTTACAATTCCCTACCCTGCTGTAACAGTACGCTACAACTTGTTTGTATAAAGGACAGCAACTAAATATAAATTGCATAATAGGAATAAATGATAAAATGCAAATAATAATTAAACAATGTCATTTATTAGTTATTTATTTGCGTTATTCCGTTGTTTTTATATGTTATAGGTTTATGTGCATAAAGCTTGGATACTTAAAAAAAAAACAGTGTTTCTTTTGTTTACTTTGAGTTTCATTTCATTGCAGATGGTATGAACCCAAGGTATTTTGTTTTGTCTGGTCAGCTTCATTTCATTTGATAATGAAATAAACATCCATTCCTACATTTCAGGCCTGCAACACATTCTAAAACTCAACATTGTAACTTTGTCATGCCTTCTCACAACACTTGTTTGTTTGTTTATTTGGTTTATTTAACGTCGCTATGAGGATCAGTGGCCATTTCAGCGACACATACACAACGTTATATCAAGACTAATCATAAATATACAGTGGGGCAAAAAAGTATTTAGTCAGCCACTGATTGTGCAAGTTCAGGTGCCATTAACACAGGTAAGGAGTGGAGGACAGAAGAACTTCTTAAAGAAGTTGTTACAGGTCTGTGAGAGCCGGAAATCTTGCTTGTTTGTGGGTGACCAAATAATTATTTTCCACCATGATTTACAATTAATTTTTTTAAAAAGCCTACAATGTGATTTCTTGGATTTTTTTTTCTCATTTTGTCTCTCCTAGTTGAAGTGTAGCTATGATAAACATTACAGACCTCTCTCATCTTTCTAAGTAGGAGAACTTGGACAATCAGTGGCTGACTAAATACTTTTTTTTGCCCCACTGTGTGTGTGTGTGTGTGTGTGTATGTATGTATATATATATACAATGGCAATTTAGAGTAACCAGTTATCTTAACACACATGTCTTTGGTCTGTGGGAGAAAACCGGAGTACCCGAAGTAAACCCACGCAGACCCAGGCCACTCCACCCTGGGGTTGAACCCAGGACCTTCTTGCTGTGAGGCTACGACGAATGATATCCCAAATAAAATCACAGTATTTTATTTATGAGTCAGTAGTACAATGTATTCCCAATGACTCTGAGAATGTGTGAATACTAAAATGCTAAGACCCCAGGGGGATCTGGATTTGAAATGGAATGGTCCGTCTCATACAGTGGATCTTGTTATTTGTTCAGCTGGTTCAGTCAGAGTGGAAGCTGACTTTCCACCTTCGTTTAATCCGAGGAAGCAAGGAGGATGTGCTTGTCCTGTTGGTCATTTTGAATTCTATGTGAATGCTTTGAGGATGGTGCCCCAAGGCTAGGACAAACACCAAAGGCCAACCAGCTGAAGTTGGCACATGTAGGAATACCAAGCATTGATTGAGGTGACTCAATGAATAAACGAAGGCAAGAGAATGGTGCTCTCCCATAGGGGTGTGCGATGTTGATAAAAAACCTTGATAACCTTGATATTTATTCAATTTTCAATTTGTTAGGTCTTGCTATCTATTGCTTTTCTTGTTGTATGGGACCTTTTTTTGCAGAGTGTGTTTTTGTGCTGGTACCTTGGCTGGTTTAGCCTGACTACCAAAGTTTGTCATTTACATTTACAGCATTTAGCAGATGCTCTTATCCAGAGCGACTTACAAGTTATACAGTCTTACAATCCAAGCAATTGTGGGTTAAGGGGCTTGCTCAAGGACAAAACAGTGGCAGCTTGGCAGAGGTGGGATTTGAACCCTGGACGTTCTGGTCCATAGTCCAGTACCTTACCCGTTGGGCTACCACAGTCCCATAATCTTCATATTCTTTAATGGCAACTGATTTCCGACATGGTTTGCAGATCGCCGGCTTTTGAGCAACATCCGTCTTTTCAAAACCAAACCACGTCCATGCGAGTCAGGATTCAATCTAATGACGCAGACTGGTGGCTGGTGATGTCTGTATTTTGTCTTCTTGCTCATTTTTAACTTCAGTCTCAGGTTTTAAGGTAGAACTCCACATTGATTCGTGGCTCTAGCATGCTGCATGCACCCTCACGCTGTGTTTTGTACTGTTTCTTTGCAGACTGACTGACGTACTTGATGACGTCAGCTCGCACATTGTTAAAACAGCTATTAAGTCATAGGCGATACATATCTCACACCCCTACCTTGGGGACTTCTGTATGAACGACATGACATGCTTTGTATGTGTTTTGTGAGCTAATCAGGGAAGTGTGTGCGAACGCAGACCTACAGATATAATATCATAATGAGAAACATTTGCTAATTAATAGACACGGGTTTCTATCTAGTGGCGTTAAACCTCTAGGGATCCTATATCCGTCATCACTAATTAGCTCAGGTTGGGCCACCATGTCCAGTATAATTTGCTGGTTTGATGTGCGTGGCTAGAGCTGCTGACATAAAGTGGGTGCTGCTAATCTTGAATAAAGCCCGTGTAAGCTTTGGCATATTATTTAAGGTCTGTCTAAGTAGTATAAAAAACACAGACGCGCTTATACGAGCTCATTCTTGGAAATGTTGTTGTCTTGTTAGAAAAGCTGCACATTTTCTAGTACCCTGCGGTCGCCTCGTTGGTTATTAGATTGTCTGATTACAGCTTGTCGCTCTTCCATTTCCATCAGTAACCTCAATTTGCTTTGCTGTAATGGTAAAGTACTGGAAGTACAGCAAAGGGCTGCGGTGAAATACCGCCTCCTGATTTAAACCGGCGAACAGTACATTATTCTGGGTTTGTTCTTAGGCTTGATTTGTTCTGTTCGTTATTTAAAGCAGAATAAAACAGGCATTTGCACACCAGATCTGCATTACTTAGCTGTTTAAAAGTGGTAAAGCAAAGGTTTTGTAACATATGGGTGTGCAAAAGATGAGCTATAAACAAGTGGACACTCGAAGTCTGGTTATTAGCCCGAGTCCAATAACCACAGAGCCTGTGTTTGAGGTCAAATCACAGGCAGAGGGAAACAGAACAGAGATCTATACTTAAAATCCATACAGACAGACCAGGATCAAAGAGCAGAGAAAAGCAAAGACTAGACTCGACTAGAGTAATCCTAATCTGATATATAGCCCTAAATGATTTATAAAACCTCTGTATGCGACGTGTGTTGAGTCCAGCCAGACAATGCTGTATCATATCTAATATCCTTATATTCTTAACTGCTTAAGTAATGGATGATCCTCTTTCAGCTGCCTTCCCAACACAATCTTCCCCATTTATCTGGGCTTGGGACCGGCGCTGGGAGTACGTCACCGGTGGCTGGGTTTTTCCATAAACGTACCACTCGATTTTCAGATTGCAAGCATCATCCAAACTGAACCCAGGCGTACTGACACTGACATTTCTAGCATCTGGCTTTACACACTTAAAGGTGGCATATTATTCCACATAGCATATACTAATAATAATAGTAATAATAGATTATATATGATTGTTGAATCTAATGACATTTACTTCAGCATAGAACTGAGAAAGGAAAAACTCCCTAAATCTTATAAGAAAGAAACCTTGGACTCATAAAGGGACCCACCCTTCTTGGGTGGCCTAGATGCTATATGTAAGAATTAGCGAACATAATATATATAAAAAAAAACAATTAACTATAATAATAAAAAGACTAATGAAGATAATATAATATTATAACAGCAGAGCTATGATTTATAGAATAAACAGTTCATAAACCGGTAAGCCAGTAAAGAAAGGAAGAAAATGATTTGGTAATTCATGTTGGTTGACCTCCTAAATAAATTTACATGTACATGGCTAGAGAAGGAAGCCTTGAAAAGTTGCTACTGTACAAGGTTGCCAGCGCCTGGTGGTCCGAGAGGTTTCACCCTGAAAAAATACAATATTTAAAGGGTAACCAAAGCCAACTTAGTTCGACTAAACCTAAAACTAAGCAAACCATTAATACTATACTAATACAATATGTTAATTCTGTGTATGGAGCTGAAACTACTGGTGGTCAGGGAACGTTTCTTCTCTGCAGAGCACAAAAGAGAAATCACATAAGCAGTGAAATGACAGCCAGATTGCTGCAGAATGAGGCAAAAATACAAGTTTAGGGTGATTTGAGCAGTGCTGATTGGCGGCCATCTCATTCAAGATCAGAAAGAAAAGAAGTCAACTAATGCACCTTAAATGCTAGGTTACTTTAAATGCTCGGCTATATGGGATTTAAATGATGGTGTTTCTGCACGGCCACTGTGGCCAGAGATGATTATATACTTCTACTGAAATAAAAAAGTGAGCTCTGACCTTTCACTTCTTTTACAGAAAGCTAGAATTATTAGCATTTTAAACTTTTTCCCACCTCTGCACGCGGATATGTGGGTTCAGCCGGACAACTGTGTGTCGTCGGGATTCTTCTCTGTTGTGTGATTTCTAAACATGGCAGACAGGAAGAGTATATTTGAATTGCAGCAGGAGGCAGGCGTCATGTTTGTATGCAGGAGGTTCCAGCTGATCTGCACTACACAGGGGTTTCACGCCAAGTCCTCACTCGGGGGAAGCTCGTCCACAAAAACCACCTCGTCTGAGATGATAAACACATCGTAGCATCCTTCAGGTGGCTCCAGAGCAAGGCTTCCTTCCATCGCTGCAGATGTGCACAGGGACGGGAACTGATGAGAATGAAGTGTGTTCATTCTGATTATCGGTTCGATTCCCTTATTGATTCCCGATCATGTTTCCTCATGGAGAAAACGTAGGGCCTGCACAGTCCTGCCTTGGATGAAATGGCACTAATGTTATCATACCATAGGGTGTCTACTAGAGATGCACCAATCGATTGGCTGGTGATCGGAATCGACCAGGTTTTCAGTGTGATCGTTTCATATAGCCGATTCTGTGCCGGTCACATTTACGCTTGTACATGACATGACAGCGACAGTGGCACAAACACAGCTGCACATAAACAGCACTGGGCTTTTACTAAACTCTAAATTCAGAGCTCTAAACATGACTCAACCACTTGCTGGTTTAGTTTATGAGAATGGACGCAAGTTCATGATGAGGAAGTGCTCGATTTCGGTTGTGCTTTGAGTAATGGTGTGACGATACGTCGTGATACACCACGATGCAAAAATGGGAGGGTGTCTATCATCGGGTGGGATGATGCATTCTCTGTCTAGTTGGATTATACATTCTTGATAGTTGTTGATCTAATACAATTCCAGTTTTGAACACTAGATGGCGCAGTCATACTCAGACACATACCTCAGTGAGAATCCTAATTTCTTTTAATTTACAGGGAACGAAAGTTATTTTTGCTTACATTTTTAGAGAAGAAAAGTACTTCCGAAATGAAAAGGAATGTTTTCCCCCGGTTATTTAATATGTAGTGAAGCTACAGTAAGATAAGATTAGATAATGCCTTTGTTATCATTGTACAATTATACAATGAAATTAGGATTGCTGCTCCTGAACAGTGCAAATCTGCACAAAACAGATTAAGAGAGTCATGCAGACAGATTGAGTCAGTCAAACACACAAAGACTTTGCACTTCAAGATGAGTATTGCACTGGCAGAATAAAAATAAATATTAAATATAAGAAATATTGTACAGCGGTATTGCACTGATAGAATAGGACATTTTGTTTACAGTTTGAAACCTGATGTTTCTAGTAATTGCTTTTAATTGCAATTAACTAAAGTTTTATTGTTAAAATAAAGTATATAAGAAAATGTGCACTGTTTTCATTGCTTACACCACAGAAATACAAAAGAAAGTCAAATGGAAAATCAATAATCGTGAGAAAATCAAATCGCGAATCGAATCCTGAGCAGAGTGTATCGTTACATCCTTAGTTTGGAGCGTTACTTATATACTATCCATACATCACATTAGTATTGTTTTATATATATATATATATATATATATATACATACAGTGGGGCAAAAAAAGTATTTAGTCAGCCACTGATTGTGCAAAAATACCAGCTACAGTGTGTGCCAACCTGGTGAAGACTTACAGGAAACGTTTGACCTCTGTCATTCCCAACAAAGGTTATGTTACAAAGTATTGAGTTGACCTTTTGTTATTGACCAAATACTTATTTTCCACCATGATTTACAATTAAATTCTTTAAAAATCCTACAATGTGATTTCCTGGATTTTTTTTTCTCATTTTGTCTCTCATAGTTGAAGTGTAGCTATGATGAAAATCACAGACCTAATGAGGGAGTAGGAATTTATTTTGGGCACAACCATGTCTTCACCGTGGAAGCCCTGACCAGTGTGTTTAGATTACATGCATGGTGAAAATAAGCCATGAAGCAACACCTTCAAAAACATTCGTAACAATAGATTTAATAAGACAATTAAAACAGCATCACCCCGCTGAATATGTGGGATTTGACAAGGCTAACAAAGGCAAAAGGATAAAGCTAGGGGGACAGAGCCAGGAACAAGCCGGCAGCCCCTGCTATCTTTATTTAGCAATGAAGAAGTTTCCATTTAAAGCATGGTTGAACAAAAATATTTCTGTACGCTGCCTTTTATAATTCTCAGAAAGAACGAAAATCTGAGTCGGCCAATCATATGTAAAAAAATCCCTCAGTAATGGACGCACCACTCGATTGGGAAGTCGTTGCACTCCAGTGCCAAATGTGTGGCATTCATGAGACTTTAGCCCATGTTACGTTGAAAGTTTGTGCTGGTGCTTCCACTTTTACTCCAAATGATCATTTCAACGTCGTCCTCCTCTCCACCGTGACTAACGCACTCAGAGTTTGACGTTGTGAGACACAGGTTTTTGCAAAGACAAACCAGCAGAGATAAAAGCAATCGATAACTTTGGAGATACATGATTCTGATGGATCGAACTATTTGGAAGCGACGCTCAACTGGAACCGGTTCTCAGTTCCCATCCCTGGATGCACAGCACAGCTGGACTGGAGTTTCATACGCTAGAACTGACAGATCAGAGAGGAGTCAAAGATCTGAAATATTGCGTTGCCATTACCTCTTTATAATATATTTAAGAAGGATTTTGCAGTCGGTCTCTTGCACTGACCTCATCACAGCATAACACAGTGTGTTGAGTTCTGATTATAGAATACTCTGTTACAAATATGGCTTCCATCCAAACTGAACCCTCAACACTCACCGACTCCCGTTTAGTTGTACACCAAAACCACTGGCTGCGTTAGGTAACCATACCCACACATACTGTTGTTATACCTATTTATTCTACACCCTCAAGTGCAATAGTGTTCTGGCAGTATACCTGAACTTGCTCAGAGCACCTGAGATCTAGTCACTTTATCTCCTGTAGTATTCTGGATTTATATACCTATATTTTTAACTATTTGTATATAGTGTGTGTTTTCTTACCTTATGCTTACTTTTTACGTTTTATATGTTGGAATCTATATAACATCCGCTAAAGTGTGTTTTTTTTGTGCCAGCTTAAAGAGGATCATTCAAGATGCCGCACTATTACTTCTTAATTTGTATTAAACCCAACCCATTCTGTTGAGTGGATTTTATACACTTTACAGTCTAGGATTATTTATTGTATTTAATCTATTCTTGCTTAATTTAGGAGACAGCGACATCACCACAATTCACAACTAGCTCAATAAATGTTTGAACGTGGCCCCCAGATCAACGAAGCTCCTCATGCTGCTTATGGAGGCAGTTTGGTAACCCTAGTGACTAATGCAACCAAAGACAGATCAGTTTTAATTCCTACACACTTCTGTGGGCTTGGGTCGCTTTGTAGTGGAGTTGTTTTTGCTCACATTTCCAATAACAGGCAAGTTCGAGTATTCATATAGCACCTTTTGTACAGTGGGTCATTCAAAAGAACTTCACAAATAAGAAAGATGAAGTAGTAAGACGTCACAGATAAGCTTATGATGAACAGCAGTTTGAGTTAACTGGGGAAGATGTTTAACATGCAGACCTGATGGAGAGGCAGAATCTTATAACAGAGCCTTGTAAAGTCACCGAGCTCATCAGTATGAACAGTTCTGCTGCGGCACGTTGTGTAAGATGTGTTAATGTATTAAACTAACACACCTGTTAGCAACAGTTATGAGGAATCCATTTGATTGTCAAGTTAAATGTATTCATAAAGCACTCTTTAAAAGCAACTATTTCGGTCCAAAGCCTTAACTGAGCAACCCTAGGATGACAGCGGCAAGGAAAAGCTCCCTAATTGTTATAAGGCAGGTTCGAAAAGGGACCCAACCTCCTTGGACAGCATAAATTATTTGCACTGATTGAACTCAAACTAGTTTATAGTGATAGTTTAAATAAACAGAAGCTAAATCTAAAATTTAAAAGACACCATATTTAAAGAAAACTATCAATTTAATCGAATATAATAATATATAGAGTGTAATACATTAGAGAATGCAATATTATAAAAAGTATAATAAAATCGGAATATAAATCTGTATATAGTATGTACTGTATAATAAATTAAATAATAATAAGAGAATATGAGTGCGTATGGGCACTATTTAGTCCAGTAAACAGAGTCGCTGTAGGTTGTCGTGTCCTCAGCGGGTAAGTTTTGGTGGCATGGCACCCTCATTCAGCCGGAGAAGGGGAGGGGCGTTATTGATTGGATGCCTAAATATGTTTGTGCCTACAGCATTTTTTAAAACTATTTAGTTTAGGCAGTGTGGATTTAGAATAACTTGTGTATTAGATAATTGTGTGTGTGTGTGTGTGTGTGTGTGTGTGTGTGTGTGTGTGGACTACATAGCAGGCAGTCATGTGAAGGCTGCCTGAGGCTAAGCGTTCTCAGCCGAGAGGATGAGCCTGGGCTTTAATGAAACTGGTAAAACAGCCTTTTGATAAATGAGTAGCTTTCCAACACATTTATTTTTCTGCTTTCTCTCTCTCTGTCTCTTACACACACACATATTGAGTTTCTAGGAAGAATATGAGTGATTGCAACTGAAGGTTTCAAATAAGTAAAGTTTTACATGTTGGGGGATTAGAAATTACACACACACACAAGGGGTAGCACACATGGAAACCGAGATAGGAGCTGAAGCCACAAAATGCAAATAACATGCAGTAGGGCCAATCAGAACGTTCCAGGTGCCACAATATTAAACTGAGATTATAGATTTATGGAATGAGAAACTGTCTTTTATGTGACAACGCAACATATTTCCTGTTGTGTTTGCGAAGATGGCAGAGAGCTGAAAAGTGCAGAAAATGAGAGACAGTGAGAAATAAGTGCATTTAATTCCACAATGCAAAAATGCAGTTCTTGTTTCTCCGCTTGTTTCTACTCTGCGGTGCGTCAGCGTATTTTCACCAGTAATAATAATAATAATAGTAACACGTTATACTTATATAGCGCCTTTCAAAACACACATGGTCACTTTCCAAGGAGACAACACAGATTAAAGAAAGGAAGAAATAGATGGGCGAAAATGTTATAATGTTATAAGGGTGAAAAAGATAGATTTAGATAGATTTTAAACTGAGAGAGTCCAGAGGACAAGGGAAAAGAAATAAAGAAAGTCCAAAGCAGGGGGGCAGTCAGACTAACAGCTCGCCCCCCAGTCAAAACCTGGGGCTAGCCAATAAACCAGTATCAGAGGACAAATCAGAGACAGATAGAACCCAATTCTAAATCCTGCTCATAAGGAGCACATCACCATCCAAACGTCGCTCAGGATTCAGTCTGCTCACGCTGATGCCACGTGTGTTTAATAAAACTTTCTGCACCATGTGTCATTGCAACTGCTGTGCTACAACAGCCAATGTATCTGGCAACCTAATATATGGGTTGAGTATGTTATTAACCTTATCAGACCAACGACATGTATGTGAATGGGCATTATGTGGAACATACCTGTATTATTATGATACAATATTTGGTCCGTAGTGTACAGACACCCCTTCTGATTAGTGCTCTGATCAGGAGGTTCATCATTTGGAATGTCCAGAAACAAGCAATGGTAGTAGAATTGAGAGTTGTACTGAACATCATTAAAATGGTTTCCCGATTTTGTTGGAGAACTTGGCAGGCTTGCACAGAGCCCTGTCCTCACAGTTATGTTCCAGAATCCAATGGAAAGCCTTCTCAATAGAGTGAAGGGTGTGGCAGCATCAAATAGAGGACAAACTCGTCATTAATAACCATATTTTCGGGTGTAAATGTTGATTTCTACAGGCATTGACTATGTGGCGTGTGTTGTAGTCAGGAAGCACCTGGAGAGAGAGCTTGCGTTATTCTCTACAGGTTTGCTCACTGGCACCTTGTCCGCTACACACCTTCACCACCTCGAAGCACATGAGGATAAAATGAATGTTTATTGAACCAAATGAGTGCGCGATTAAAATCGGAATGAAACACGTCTTCGCGATTCAATTATCGTCTTTTACTTTCCATTGCACCTCGCATGATTTGTGTTGCTCCAAGCGAATTAGAGCTCTGAGCTTCTATTTTGGGATCTGCGAGGCTCAGACATCTCAGTCTGAGCAGATTCAGGATGGAAAAGCGGTCAGAGGGTACCGAGAGATTCTACTCCAAAATATTCTCTCATTATGTTGCGATTGTGTTGGGATTCTGATCGACACCGGTCCCGGTGATTACAAAACACGGGGCTTGTTTGTGCGTATTGTTTATGGATTGTGATTCTGATTTTAGCCACATTTGCATGTCGATGAGAACTCGGATTTCAATTGTTTTCTGTATCGTGCTTCGATGTAGAAATAATCTTAGGAAACTTGACCAGTGTTTTCCAGTTTGATACTGAATATCATTTCTGCAACAAAATGTCCGATTTGTGTACTGTATCCTTCCAGTAGCTTCAACATTGAAGGGCAAGGCATGTGAATTTTTATGGGAAGGGTCACAGCATAATGCATAGGGTGGAATTTGGGTTATAATGTAATGTATTAGATTAGATAGTCCATTGTTTTAGCAATGCTGTAATAACCATAGATACAGTGGTGTGAAAAAGTCTTTGCCCCCTTCCTGATTTCCTATTTTTTTGCATGTTCGTCACACTTAAGTGTTTCGGAACATCAAACCAATTTAAATGTCAAAGACAACACAAGTAAACTGAAAGTGCAGTTTTTAATTGAAGGTGCTTATTATTAAGGGACAAAAAAATCCAAACCTACATGGCCCTGTGTGAAAAAGTGATTGCCCCCCTTTGTTAAAACATAACTATGGTTTATCACACTTGAGTTCATTGTCTCTAGCCACACCCAGGCCTGATTATTGCCACACCTGTTCCCAATCAGGACATCACTTAAATAGGACCTGCCTGACAAAGTGAAGTACACCAAAAGATCCTTAAAAGCTGCATATCATGCCGAGATCCAAAGAAATTCAGGAGCAATTGAGAAAGAAAGTCATTGAGATCTATTAGTCTGGAAAGGGTTATAAAGCCATTTCTAAAGCTTTGGGACTCCAGCGAACCACAGTGAGAGCCATTATCCACAAATGGTGAAGACATGGAACAGTGCTGAACCTTCTCAGGATTGTCCGGTGAACCAAAAGTACCCCCAGAGCACAGCGACGACTCATCCAAGAGGTTACAAAAGACCCCACAACAACATCCAAAGAACTGCAGGCCTACCTTGCCTCAGTTAAGGTCAGTGTTCATGCCTCCACCATAAGAAAGAGACTGGGCAACAATGGCCTGCATGGCAGAGTTCCAAGACGAAAACCACTGCTGAGCAAAAAGATCATTGAAGCTCGTCTCAATTTTTCCAGAACACACCTTGATGATCCCCAAGACTTTTGGGAAAACATTCTGTGGACTGACGAGACAAAAGTTGAACTCTTTGGAAGGTGTGTCCCCCATTTACATCTGGTGTAAAAGTAACACAGCATTTCAGAAAAAGAACATTATAGCAGCAGTAAAATATGGTGGTGGTAGTGTGATGGTCTGGGGCTGTTTTGCTGCTTCAGGACCTGGAAGACTGCTTGTTTACCAAACAATCCTGAACGAACTTGGGTTCTGCAGTAGGACAACACACCAGCAAGTCCAGCTCTGAATGGCTGAAGAAAAACAAAATGAAGACTTTGGAGTGACCTAGTCAAAGTCCTGACCTGAATCCTGTTGAGATGCTGTGGCATGACCTTAAAAAGGTCGGTCCTGCTGGAAAACCCTCCAATGTGGCTGAACTACAACAATTCTGCAAAGATGAGAGGCCAAAATTCCTCCACAACGCTGTAAGAGACTCATTGCTAGTTATCACAAATGCTTGGGTGCAGTTGTTGCTGCTAAGGGAGGCCCAACCAGTTATTAGGTTTAGGGGGCAATCACTTTTTCACACAGAGCCATGTAGGTTTGCATTTTTTTTTCTCCCTTGATAGTAAGCACTTTCATTTAAAAACTGCATTTTGTGTTTACTTGTGTTGTCTCTGACTAATATTTAAATTGGTTTGATGTTCCGAAACACTTAAGTGTGACAAACATGCAAAAAATAGGAAATCAGGAAGGGGGCAAACACTTTTTCACACCACTGTAATTATCTCTCAGTCTCTTTATTAGAATACAACCAGAAAATACAGGAAATTTGTATGCACTATTAAGAAATGAAAAGAAATCAGAAAAACAAGTATTTAGTGTGACCTCCTCTTACACTTGAGGAATAGCAGCATCTGGCAAGTTGGACCTTTTACTGTTTGAGGAAGCTTGATCAGGAATGGTGTTTTTCGAAGGGTAGCAGCCATTAGCGTTGTAGTACCTATGTCTCGAGACCATAACAGAGTGATCTCGTTCTCATCTCGGTCTTGACCTCGTTTGGACTCGGTCTCGGGGTAAGGTGGACTCGGAAATTGTTGTCGAGACCAGCCAAGTCCGATGCGCCTGTCTGAGGTAACTCGTCCAGTAACCAATCAATGAACACGTTTTATTTTTAATGGACTGATGTTACGATTGCATTTTCACCCACTGACTTTACCATGTCCGCAAAATTTGGAGTTATTATTATAATGTTTTCATATTTAATAATAAAAATGGATCAAGTGGATTTTGTTTATATTCATTTGACTTTGTGGTGAAACAGAAACATCACCATCAATTATTCCAAAAGTTACATTGCCTTAGTTTGACGAAGACTAAAATATAATAATAATTAATAATCACTGTAGGTTATGTAATTATATGTAATTATTATGTAATATTATTTAAGGTTATGTTAAAAATTCTGATCAAATATTATTTATTATAATTATATACTGTATAATGAATGTAACTAATTAAGTTTTTTCCATTTTCCCCGGACACTCCCGGTCTTGGTCTTACCTCAGACTCAGGGTGTCTTGGTCTTCGCTCTAGCAGTTTTGACTACAACACTAGCAGCCACGAGACCACTTTTTCGGAAGGGGAACAGGGTGAAAAGACTAAGATATGCCAAAGCTCAGAAAGATTGAGATGACGATCAGAGGAAGAGAGCATTATGGAGTGATGAATCAAAGTTTAAAAGTTTTGGATCCAATCATCGACAATGTCTCCTATGGTCATTGTACCATTGTCAAAACAACAAGTCTAATGGTGGCCTAAGACTTTTGCACAGTACTGCATTTAAACAGCAAGCTGGAAAGTCCATCAGATCCCATTCCGGAGTGTTTTTAGTGGTTGTATGTACGTCTGATACTGTAGCTGTTAATGGGGTCAGAATACGTCTCCTGTTCTCGTTTTGCTCTCGTGAATTGAGTTTTCCTCCTGTTTTATTTCTTTCCTCTTTTCCCCTGGGTAATGCAGGCGAGTTGCTCTGCGATGGCTTGTCGCGTTTATTCAGTGTTCACTCGGAATTTGCATAGTCTGCCTCATGTTGTTTTTGTTTCGCTTTTTCCCCCCTCTGCATCCATCCATTTGTCCACCCTCTCCTCTCTATTGTTGCACCTGTACTCTGAAGACCAGCCCCCCTCCATACCTTACTAAAGCTAAAATCTCTCTCTCTCTCTCTCTCTCTCTCTCTCTCTCTCTGTGTCTGTCTCTCGCTTACCCTCCCTCCATTCTCTTCTCACTCTCTCTCACACACTCACACATCTCTCAGTGCTGAGCAGCGCTGGTAGAAGTGCGTCAAGGCTCTGTCCAAAAACAGAACGGACAGAGAGATCGGAGGAAAGGAACCAGGGTTGAGAGAGAGAAAGGTGTATAGACACATAGCGAGAGGGTGAGAGAGAGCGCGAGAGAGAGGGCGAGGAGTGAAGGCAGATTTCACCACAGCTTTTTGCCTGGCAGCAGGAGACGACTGCATCTTGGAGACAGAGTTTTCCTAACGTGAAAGTTTTTTCCCCTTGGAGAACAGATGAGCGCTTTCTGGCATCCGTTCCTTTGTCTCGTAAGCGAGTGCCGGAGGGTCGGGTCATGACCCTATTTTCAGCGGGTTAATCACCTAATTGTTGGCTACTGAAAGTGACGGAGCACGTGCAAGCGAAGAGCCAGGGCGCTCCATCCATCAGTTCTTTCTCGCCCCTTTTTGAAGGCTGTGGTGGTGGTGACAGTGGTGGTGGTTGAGGGTCCTAGCATGGGGCTTTCTCCATCATGAGAGAGCCCCCCTCTTGCTTCCCAGTGTCTGAGCGTGAGTCGGACGTGCGTCATGCGTCCCTGCAGAGTGGAGCGGCGACCCACGTCCCGCCTCGGCTGGACCTCTCGGATCTGGATGTGGTCTCTGACCTTGGGATGTATTGCCGGTTCTGTGTGGAGCTCCCCGTCTGTTAGGCGTAAGGGCAATCCTGCAGCACCTGCCAGGCGTCCGCCGCCTTCCACCTCCTACATCCGTTCAGAGCGGGACTTTCACGCTCCAGTCTCAATCTATCACTCACCAGCGTCTCTCAGGAGTGGCCATGGTGAGTTCGTGCTTTGGTGTCACTTTTTTTATTAGATTGAAATTGGTGTCTAATTTCAGTCGATCTGTCCTCAATAGAGATTCAGTCTCGTGCCTTGTTCTACTTCTCCAAAGTGTCTACATTGAGTTCTTACCTTGGTTTTGCTCCCAAAGTCCTGTTGTGTAAATGGTATCATTTCAACAGATTTGGCTCCACCAGCAGTGTCAAAGTAGGGTTGTGCGTTGATGCTTTAGAGGCTTAGTGGCAAATTTATACTGTTTGCATCTTTAAGTGGCAGTTGGCAGTTCTGACCTGGGTTCTACCTCCTGGAACCTTGGTTTTGGATGGGCAAATGGTAAACAATATTGTAAAAAATGTCAGATAGTCAGGAAGATCCTCAAAGATCCTTATACCAACAGATTTTGTACCTTTTCCCTGCATTTTCAAGCGACTACGGTCAGTTTGTACCCGAGTTCTGCCCTATAATCTTGTTTTCAGGTTGAAATTCTCAAATTGGGCCGCAGCTGGTAGATCTGTTCCTCATAGCCACCAACCGTGTCAGACTGCAGGTGTTTAAATAGAAGTGTAGCCTTTTTCAGTAGGTTTTTTCAGGCTTTATACCTTTTTCTGCTTGTCCAAGTGAGTTCGCATCTGGGTTCTAACTCATGCAGTTGTCTTCCTTGTAACAGGGAAAATTATAAAACTGTAACATAGCTAGTGGATTTGTTCCTCATAACCACCAGCTGTGGCAGTGTGCAGGTGTATAGTCATGCTGTGAATGCACAATGGCATTTATCTGACTTTGTACCTTTTGCCTGCATCTTCAAGTCTCAGTTCTGCCTCTTACAGTTCTGTTTGTTGTGTTGGGACGTTGGGTGTAGATGGTAGATCTGTTCCTCATAGCCATCAACTGTGTTCGAGAACAGTTTTGCAATCAGGGGTTTAGTCTTAGACAGTTTTACTGGCTTTATAACCTTTGTACATCTCCAAAAAGTTATGTCCAGGCCAGGGTTCTGGACACTGAGTTCTTGTTTTAGCTTTGGGTAAAATTGGAAGGTAGTTGGTAGATCTGTGCAAGTGTGCATTCATGCAATATACCCCCAGTGACATTTTATCAGACTTTGTAACGTACAGCTGCAAAATGGCCACGGAGTTCATGTCTGGTTGGTCCTTTATGCTTGTTAGCTGTGTAAAATTGCCTTGTGATCAAAGTGGACGTGTATAATCACAGTTTTCAGTCAAAGTGACTCATCTCAGGCATTCAGTGGCATTTTATTGGGTTTGGTATCTTCTATAGCGGTTTAATTACACAGGGGAGGAGAGTTTATCTGCTGGGCTCTAATAAGAGTCCATAATTCTAGCAGGTCCATCTGATAATTGTCAGTTATTTCACAAACACAATTATTCCTAAACTGACCATTCCCTTGCATCATTCAGAGATCAGTCACTCTGAAAGGAAAGAATTGTATTAAGGTCTAACTGGTAGATGATGAAATGGTCACATCTGTCCTGTCTGACCTGTACTTGGATTCAGATAATATATACATGTTTACAGCGATAAGTTTGAGGTATATTTGCTATTAAGTTACATAGAAAGCTGCATGATCCAATGCATCTGTGATGGTGCAATCCAAAAAGTCTGTCAGTATTTTTTCTATAGGGCTTTTTTACAATGGAGCATTGTCTCAAAGCAGCTTTCCAACCTTCTATTGTCTAGGACCAATCCCAAATTGAGTAACCATATGGCGACAGTGGCAAGACAAAACTCCCTAAACGTATAAGGAACAAACCTCGAGAGGACCCCAAAAAGAGACCAGACCTCCTTGGATGGCCTAGATGTTATATGTAAAAATTAAACCAAGTTATCTAATGAATACATTTTATAGTAATAGTTTAATATGTAATTATTAAAATAAAGTATAGTAAGATATTTTAGAGTAAATGTAATATTTTCAATATAAAACTATAGCATATAAGAAAATAAAATATTGAATAAAACAACGTAACCATTGTATCACAAATGTAAAATAAAGCGTAGCTATGTTGCCCTGTGTATACGCATCATTTGATTATTATCAGATGATTTTGCCCAATTGTAGTTTAAGGTAAGTGTTTTAAGCACGCTTTAGGTACGTTACATACTACAATACTACGAAGCATGATGTAGGGAGTCACGTGGTGGCAGTGATGAATGCTGGGAAATGTAGTGAGGAAAAGCCGTGATTGCAATCGTGTTTTACGCATGTTTAAGGTCAAAAGATTTCAGAAGATCAGACTTGCGTGTCCATACAGTTCTGTAAAAGAAGACCTTCGTGCCCTACAAGGCATAAAAAATCCCGTTTGGACGTAGCCTCTGCGTGTGGGGCGACCGGGCCGTGGATGTGAGCCATCCCTGAGCAGCCCATTAGAGTAGCCGACACGGTGCTAATTTATTTATTTAGACGGATGTGTTGTGGCTTTTCACACCTCGCCACATTCTCGCTGTTCGATTGGCTTATTTATCTTTGTGCCTTTAATTCTCCCGGGCATATAGAGTGTGTGGCGTAGTATCTCTCGAACAGTGAAGAGAATTCTGCATGGAGCACTTAATGATCTGTATGACTGCGTAAGCCGAAATGACATTACATTTTTTAGATCATTTTTAAAATGCTTTTTTTTTTTTTTTACTTGCGTTCTAAAGAAGCAGTTGTTCAGAAGTGCCCTTGATACTAATACGTATTGCTCATTTTATTCTTGGTTCTAAAAGCCTTTTAATGAAACAGAGGAAAATATCCTAATAGGCTCATTATGTTCTGTGAAATGGAAATGTTTGGCCTATGAGCGTTCAGGGCAGAAAAACAAACACTTAGTCAGAATTATTTATTTCTTTTGTTTCACGTCGTTTGTAGAGCTATAATCAGGTCAGCGTGCTCTCCAACCCTCGCGGTGACAATTAGCAAGCCAAGAGGGTAAAATTTGTCCTTTTCTTTGCCTGTAAAAGCCTTCAATCCTCAGCCATGTTAGATGACTCGGTCCACTCACAATGAAAGGCCCCCAGGGCCGTGGTATTAGATATGGATGACTGACTAGGGCTTGTGCCCAGCGTACTCCCCTCCTGCACTGAGTGATCACACAAACCCTCCAGCAGTAACGTTTGGATTTCTTTGTCATATTTATCAGACTGTCGTGAATATACCGCATTATTATAAACCCCTTTATAGGGAAGAACCTGGATCCATTCACAAAAGCTGGAAAAGCAACACAGTATATATGGAGCAACAGGCAAACCCTTCTTGCTTTGGCCACACTTGGATCAGCCAGTATGATCCAATCAATGCCCAGATCACAGGGTCCCTCTGGATAGACTAGAACCTCATGTAGGAGCTACGAAAACAGACTCTGATAGTCCAGATCTGACCAGGCTGTAAATGTAAATGTCAGCTCCACAAGGTTCACTTCATTTTTTCCTTAAGATGATTCCTAGGCCTAGGATGTATATTTAATGGTGTCTAATTCTTGAAATTCCCACATCACTGTGGGTTTGGCTACCAGGGGTGTTTGAAGACCAAGTTAACACCTTGAACTCTTCATCGTGTTCCTCAAACCATTCCTGGACACTTTTTGCACTGTGGCAGGACTTATTATCTTGCTTATTATCTTACTATCTTGAATAGTGTTGCCATGAATGTTTAGATAGGTGTCAAAATAACTTCCATATGAATGTCAGGACCCAAATTTTGATGTTCACACAAAGTTTATTGACAACTGACCAAAAACTGTTAAAAATCTTAATTATTTATTTTTGTACAAGCCTTCTTCACTTAATGAGGAAATACAAGGTCTAGTTTGTATTTTTAAGGTATCTATGAAATAAAATAAAAAAAAGAATGTATTTATTTTTGGTACCTTTCAAAAGTCTTATGCTTGTATGGGAAACTTATAAGGGCACTGGGCTTTGGACAGGAGGCCCAAGACTCATTTTTAATTTAGGACTGGGCTTAATGTCTGTCTGGAGGACCAGCCACCAGATTGGTGACCCATTATAGAAGGCTTGTTTAGTGCACAGACATTTCAAATGTGTTATGGGTGTTTTTGCGTGGAAGCATAACACACACACACACACACACACACACACACACTAAACTTCTCTGCAGTTTAGATTTTGAGATTTGTCATTAGAACCTAAGCTTTAATAGGACACAGCCGCAGTGGAAGTAGTAAGACATCAAATGCGTACGCCATTTTTAGAATGGTAATATGTATTTAGTGTGTCTAAAACAACCAAATGATAACACATACATGTTCAACTCCAAAAATCTAAATTTAAAGTCAAATTGATTCAAAAGTAGCCTCAAACGTCTTAATTGCTTTAATGTGTTTAATTAATATCCAACAGCCTCAGACAGATTAATTTTACCCGAACGCTTCTTATCAAACCTGACAGAAGCAGTAAATCATAACTGCAATAATTGCTTGCCATTATAATTCCGATAAAAGGGAGCTTAATACACCTTTTATCAATACGTAACAGTTTCCATTTGCTTATTATTTCGGGGTTTTTTTGTCTCATTCTGAGACAAAAGTCTATTTTAAACCCACTTCCATCATGACTTATTATCTCACTCTGTCACTCGCTTCAAACTCCTGCATGGTTACGATTTCAGCTCTGTAAATGTTGATTAACCCTCCGGCGGTGGATTTGAAAGGCGTGAGCTAATTTCTGCTCTAAGCTCGTCTTGCACTGCAGAAGAGTATAATTCTGTGACATTAATGTAAGTAGCAGCAGTTTAATAACTCGCATGTCACTCAGGACACGAGTTATGGATGCTGATTGTAGCTTGGAACTCGGAAAGTTCGGCTTGGGCCTTTGTGTGTCGTTTGACAAGACGTGTATGGACAAGTTTCTGTGGGTACGTCCACGGCAAAGCCTGAGTCACTTGTGAAACTTGCTGTTTCAGACACTTTGAGGAACGGACATGGCTGGGTGTAGGCTGAGGCTTGGCCAGATGGAAAAAATGCCATTCTTTTAGTTCACATTTGCTAAAAGTTTTGAGAATTCTGTCCATTCAACTCCTCTAAGTACTTACACATAGTTTGTGAGCACCTGAACCGTTGATACAAGGCAGGATGGATCCATGCTTTCATGTGGTTTATGTCAAAATCTGACCCTAAATATCCAAATGTCACAGCAGAAATTGAGACTCATCAGACCAGGCAATGTTTTTCCAGTTTTCTTTTGCCCAATTTTGGGGAATCTATGTGAATTGTAGCCTCAGTTACCTGCTCTTAGCTGACAGTAGTGGTATCCTTCTGCTGCTGTAACCCATCTGCTTCAAGGTTTGACATGTTGTGCATTCAGAGATGCTCTTCTGTAAACTTTGGTTGTACCGAGTGGTTACTTGAGTTTCTGTTACCTTCCTATCAGCTCTGGCTGTTCTCCTCTGACCTCATTTTCACCCAGAGAACTGCCCCCACTGGATGTTTTCTCTTTTTCAGACCATTCTTTATAAACCCCAGAGATGGTGCTGTGTATGAAAATCCCAGCAAATCAGCAGTTTCTGGAAATACTCTTTCTGAAAAGCCCATCTACGACCAGCAACCATGCCATGTTCAGAGTCTCTTAAATCTCCTTTCTTCCTTGTTCTGATGCTTGGTTTGAACTTCAGCAGCTCGTCTTGTTCATGTCTACATGCCTAAATGCATTGAGTTTCTGAAATGTGATTGGCTGATTGATTGTTAATGAGCTGTTGAGGAGGTGTATGTAATAAATTGGCTGATGAGGGTATATGTATGTTTTAATTAATAATTTTTTTTATTTGTTCATTTATTTATTTATCTTATATTTTTATTGTATTTTATTTTTGTGGGGGGAATCTGATACCATTTGCTCATATTTCTCATTTTCTAAATACATCTTCATTTTGCTGCAGCTAGTTCACACAGGAAGTCAGCAGTGCCATTGTTGAGACTGGAAATTTGCTGACGGAAATCTAGCGTGACCGTGGCTTTAAACCAGGTTAAGCCGGCACCAAGCAGGTTGGAGGAGAATGAGGGACCGGAGGCGGTTAGAGGAGCTGAAATAGCATCATGAGCCTTCACGAAAGAAGCTCTGTGTCTGGAACTTCTGCACCTCGGCTGCACCCCAGCAGAGACTCAGTCAGAAACGAAACGCAGATCAAAGCAAAGTTTAGATCTTTGTCCTCAGGATAGGGATTATTAGAAACAGCAAGCATGGGGAAGAGAGACAGATAACAGGATTTCACTGGGCCTGAGCTCACAGACACAGAGAGAAATCCTGAGCTCGGGGAGTGCCGGGCTCACGTTTCATAACTTATGTCGCATTAGCATTTCGTCGTAGATCTGAGTATGGACCCAAATCGAATCATTTCAAAAAGTTAGACAGATAAGTCGTTATGAAAATGGCAACTGAGAGCTGTCACTAATAGTATTTTAACCCCTTATTATTCTGGAGGTTCCTCCCCTCAAAAAACAAAACAAAACAAAGAAAAGTATCTAAGAAAGTATTACCATAAATTATACCCGTTTTCCCTTTTCTAATGGGTTCCATTCCATTTATAGTTATAGTTTTCCCTCTGTTTTTCATTTTGGCTCCTTTTCTCTTTTCAAGACAGCTAAACGTTTAGTTAAAATTAAACATACGCTTGATAAGTACCATTTTAAGCATATTTGTATAGATTTTTAATACAAAATAACTTAAAAGGATTTTATTTTAATTTTTTTTAAAACCATGCAAGTTGTATTTTGACGAACTCAGAGCACCTCAGAACAAACAAAGCCGTGTACACCCCTGTGATGTTTGGCACAAACTATATATCTGAGGCACTAACCTATACACTATACGTGTAAATAAACTGATATGACTTAATTTCTGTACGGCTGTGGACCTGTAAGGGTTAATACTATTGGTAATCTGTTCTGAGATGTAAATAATAATACAACTCACTTTAACTCGTCCCTTAGATCTGAGACAAATCAGCTCAATTCCTGGAAGTTTGTCTTCCCTAGATCCATCTCCATGCTTAAACCTTATTACTTTTAAGGATTTAGAGAAAGTCATTCATGCATTAAGCAGCTCTGGTGGCTCGGAGGTAAATGTTGTGCTTGCTAGAGTCTGCCTTCATCTTGCACAGCTCCACCACTGAGCATTCAGAATGCAGCAGAGTGTCTGGTTCACAAACTACCAACATTTTCTCTTCTGAATCCTTGGAATAAATTCAATAAAAAATGTCAAGTCAAGTCAAATCAGATTTATTTCTGTAGCACGTTTTACAATAGAGAATTGTCTCAAAGCAGCTTTACAATTTTAGATTATCATCTAATACAGTGGTGTGAAAGTGTTTGTCCTTTCCTGATTTCCTATTTTATTTGCATCAAACCAATTTAAATATTAGTCAAAGACACAAGTAAACACAAAATGCAGTTTTTAAATGCATTCAAGGTGTTTATTATTAAGGGAGAAAAAAAAATCCAAAGCTACATGGCCCTGTGTGAAAAAGTGATTGCTTCCCCTTGGTAAAACATAACGTAACGATGGTTTATCACACCTGAGTTCACTGTCTCTAGCCACACCCAGGCCTGATTATTGCCACACCTGTTCTCAATCAGGACATCACTTAAATAGGACCTGCCTGACAAAGTGAAGCACACCAAAGATCCTTGAAATCTACACATCATGCTGAGAACCAAAGAAATTCAGGAACAATTGAGAAAGAAAGTAATTGAGATCAATCAGTTTGTATATGGTTATAAAGCCATTTCTAAAGCTTTGGGACTCCAGCAAACCACAGTGAGAGCCATTATCCACAAATGGCAAAGACATAGAACAGTGGTGAACCTTCCCAGGAGTGGATGGCTGACCAAAATTACCCCAAGAGCGCAGCAACGACTCATCCAAGAGGTCACAAAAGACCCCACAACAACATTCAAAGAACTGCAGGCCTCACTTGCCTCAGTTAAGGTCAGTGTTCATGCCTCCACCATAAGAAAGAGACTGGGCAAAAATGGCCTGCATGGCAGAGTTCCAAGACGAAAACCACTGCTGAGCAAAAAGAACATTAAAGCTCGTCTCAATTTTTCCAGAACACACCTTGATGATCCTCAAGACTTTTGGGAAAACATTCTGTGGACTGACAAGGCAAAAGTTGAACTCTTTGGAAGGTGTGTCCCCCATTACATCTGGTGTAAAAGTAACACAGCATTGTCCGCAGTGGCCTTCCAACGGACGCTGCGCGAGAGGTCACGTGCACACCACGCCAAGAGAACTCTTTGGAAGGGGCGTCCCCTGGTGACATCCAGTGCTCCCGCGCATAACACAAAGTGACACACGCCCAATTTACGACCTTTCAAGAAACTTCTAGCAGCACAGTAACACCCCCCTTATGGGGGGGTAGTGTGATGGTCTGGGGCTGTTGTGCTGCTTCAGGACCTGGAAGACTGCTGTGATAAATGGAACTATGAATTTGCTGGTCTACCAAAAAAGGTGAAGGCGAAATGTAACGGCCATCTGTTCGTGACCTCAAGCTGAAACGAACTTGGGTTCTGCAGCAGGACAATGATCCAAAACACATCAGCAAGTCCAGCTCTGAATGGCTGAAGAAAAGCAAAATGAAGACCTTGGAGTGGCCTAGTCAAAGTCCTGACCTGAATCCTATTGAGATGCTGTGGCATGACCTTAAAAAGGCCGTTCATGCTGGAAAACCCTCCAGTGTGGCTGAATTACAACAATTCTGCAAAGATGAGTGGCCAAAATTCCTCCACAACGCTGTAAAAGACTCACTGCTAGTTATCCAAACGCTTGGGTGCAGTTGTTGCTGCTAAGGGCGGCCCAACCAGTTATTAGGTTTAGGGGGCAATCACTTTTTCACACAGGGCCATGTAGGTTTGGATTTTTTTTCTCCCTTAATAATAAACACATTCATTTAAAAGCTGCATTTTGTGTTTACTTGTGTTGTCTTTGACTAATATTTAAATTAGTTTGATGTTCCGAAACACTTAAGTGTGACAAACATGCAATAAACTAGGAAATCAGGAAGGGGCAAACACTTTTTCACACCACTGTATCTAGGGTCAATCCTAAATTGAGCAAGTCTAGGGCAACAGTGGCAAGGAAAAACTCCCTAAACATTATGAGGAAGAAACCTTGGGAGGATCAAGACTCAAGAAAGGGAACCATCCTCGTTGGGTGTCATAGATGATGAATGTAGGAACGAAACTAATTTATCTAGTCCAATAAATATATAGTAAGAGTTAAAAAACATAAACTAAATATATGAAAAATATGTATATCGGCATTATTTAGTCCAAAACACAGTCACTTTAGGATCTTGAGCCCTTGGCGGGAAAGTCCTTGGTGGCACATTGTCTCCAGAACAGTAAACAAAACCTCAAATAATATTTATGGCAGTCCAAATACACATGCTAAACCTTTTTTTTTTTTTTTTACCAGCTGCTAATAGCTGCAATGTCTGGAGTTAGAAAGCAGATTTTTATTTCCTATTATAATTTGTTATGATTGCTATGACCTTGGTCATTAAAGCGAACAGACGTTGATCGGATGGTCACTAAACAGCGCTTATGCAGTTGATAATGCAACAATTGAGACAAGCCCAGAATCTATGCTTGGTCTAGACTAATACTTGCAATATCTTTAGAATTCATTCCCTGGCTATACAACCCCTGGCAAAAAGTATGGAATCACCAGTCTTGGATGAGCACTCATTCAGACATTTCATTCTGTAAAACAAACTCAGATCAGAAACATGATACAATAATAAGGTCATTCCAAAGTGCAACTTGTTGGCTTTCAGGAACACTCAAAGAAATGAAGAGAAAACATTGTGGAAGTCAGTGAGGTATTTATGAACCAGAAGGAAAAAATAGGAGAAGCATAATTGAGGAAAAACAAGTATGGATACTAAATTGAGGTAGAAAAATAAGGGAAACAGTAATTTTTTCCTAAAGGAACTGTCAGAGTAGTTGCGTAGTTGCAGTTCAAAAACTGAGTCTGAGCTGGAGGGGGAGCAGTGGAGGGGCGCACCTGGTACAGAGGCATGTTTTGCACCCGAGAGGCTTGTGCAAGTTGCGCCGGAATTCTTGTGGTGTCGCTGGGGTGTCGGTGTGGCTCCGGGTGGTGGCCGCCGGCGTCGCCGTCTCTTGCCCCCTTCTTGCGCTCTGCGTCTTGTTTTTTGCGGCGGTTTTTTCCCAGTGCTTGATCTGAACTTCGGCCTTGCGTAGTTTCGCTCACCTACTTACCACCCAATTGTGGTGCAGTTGCTTGCGTGTGACCACTAGCGTTGCCACACCCTTGGTTCTTGGCTTTGTCGGGTTTTTTTTATTCCGGTTTGCCGGACGCGTTGTCCTTTTCAGTTCTCCGTACTTGCATTTCCTGGTCAGCACTTCAGGCTCTGTCCCACTTGCCTGGCCTTGTCCTCGGTTGGCCCTGGACAGATCGGTTGTATGAACCTGTTGGCTGTTTGTTGGGCGTTTCGTCGGTGAGCTTATGCCGCGGCCGCCTGCACGCCTATCCCAAGACCCACTTCACTGTCGACTAGGCTTGCTTTGTAGTGACAGGTATTCTGGTGCATTTGTTTTCGCATTTCCGTCCCCCTGTCCTCGTATTTCTTTTTCTATCGCTGTGTCGTTTCCCTTGCGTTTGGACCGCTTTTCCTCGTTGCTTGTTTGCCGTGTATGCCCTGACCTTTTTCCCCGTTGCCCCTGCTTTTGCCCCCCCTCGGGCCCCACGTGCCGCTGTTCTTTCTTGGCGCGCGCGCACACGACCTTCGGTCGCTGTGGTTTCCGCCCTGTCCTCGTTCAACTCCACACTTGACACCCTGGGGTGGACCACGCGAGACATATCACGGTCTCCCTCCACAGCGCCCTCCGCCTGCAACTGTGATTTAATGCTCTGCGGTGACCTTCTCGTCCACTGCCGGCATCCTGCCATTCGTACCTCCACCGCCGTGTTTCGGACGCCGACGTTACTAATGCCCCCGGGTTGCAGTTCCCTTACACGTGCTGTATTCTTGCTGTCACTTGCTTCCCCGCGGTTTTCTGCTCCAGACCCTTTTGTCTCGTGTGTGAATCCCACTCTTTTTCCCTGACTTGGTGCTTCCTTTTTTTCCGTTGTGTTTTCATCCCAGCCATAGATCACTGTTTTTCTTTCTTTGCGTTCCTGAAAGCCAACAAGTTGCACTTTGGAATGAACTTATTATTGTATCATGTTTTTGATCTGAGTTTGTTTACAGAATGAAATGTCTGAATGAGTGCTCATCCAAGACTGGTGATTCCATACTTTTTGCCAGGGGTTGTAGATCTGTCACCGTGTCTTGTAATGCAAATTACTCTATTATTTGTGTGGTTAGATTCGAATGCTTTGTGAAACAGCAGCGCTCGCTCACCTGTGGGAAGAAACGAATCCCTGAAACGTTCAGTGATCCGACTAAAGAATTCTGCTATTGCTCCAAATAGACACAAATAAATTCCGTGAACGTTCCCTTGTTAGACATGAGGTACGCGTGAGTGTTTCACCTATCCACGTTGCATATTCACGAAGCCTGTTATAAAGCCGAATTCGGAGCTTCTCTGTGAATCCCCGTGACACCTCAGAGTCTAAAGAATGCTGAAGCTTCTTCTCCAGGATTGTCTTATAGAAGTGATCCACGGACTCGTCGCTGCAGATCGATGAGATTTAATTGAAGATGTTGTACTCGCTAAGAATTCATGCAATTATTTAAGCACCTTTAAATCCTCAAGGCCAGGCATGTAATAAGCATGGATTTAAAGTGTTGGCTGCATTCATCACCGAAATAAGACTTGAATCAGTATCAATCAGGAAGCACTGAGTCACCAAAGGAGAAAAACAGCATGATTCGACCATCAGCTGCCAACTGGTAGCTTAATCCCAGGAAGAGGAAATCATGTCACCTGTAGTACATTATGTATGTGTTCCAGGTTACATTCCATAGATTCTGCTTACACACATGCAGGAGTAAAGAGAAATAGAAATGTCTTTAGGACTCAACAGTGCATAGTGCTGGGCTTCTGAGATTCGTAAATCGAGAGCAACACCTTGATTTGCTGATATGACCTGTTCCTCAGAATAAAATATAGTAAGAAAGGCTTAAAGGAAGCAAACGGAGAAGTTTATTGTATAGCACAGTTGAGGTGCGTTATGATCAGTGAATAATAGAGAAATGCTAAACCTATAAGAGGCAGGTCAATAAAAATAATAAAAGTTATTATGCACTGAAGGACATTTTACAAAGCTCTTAATACTGTTGAAGAATGTGCCCCCTTTCTCATGTGTTCAGATCATAGGAACTGGGAATGATTGTAGTTCTTAGAACGCCTTTGTAAGGACTTCTTTAGAAAAAACTTCAAGATTCTCAACGCACAGGAACCCCAGTGATGTAAGTGTCAGTGACAACGCAAGTGTATAGTGACTGGTCCAGACTGAAGTGCCTTGTTGAGGTCAACCGCCATGTTTAAATATACTTTTACACAATACAATTACAAATAAAATAAAATAAACACACAGACTATGGGACCATTGGACTATAAGTCCAGGCTTTACTGAGCCAATATGCTACAGAGGAGATAAAGGCGATTTTGAGTCGAGTGAAATTCTCATGGCGTCACACAGTGTTCCTACTGGTGTTGGAAACCAACAACTTGGGGAAGCTCAGTAGTAGTAAGGGGGTAGTTTCTCCCAAATGAATCCCTAGAACAGAAGAATAAAGAAAGATTAAACAACACGACTTTGTTTCAAATAGTTAGAATAGCAAATACATTTAAAATAAAATGCAGATCTTACATACATTTAAATAAATGCGCAGGAAGACTTTAATGTGAGAAATGAAGGTTGAAATGCTTAACTGAAGCAAGATTGATAGGAGGAGGGAAGAACAGATTGAATACGGAAGTTAAAGCCGTAAGAAAGCATCGTTTGAGAGAAAAATGAAAGAAAGGATGTGAAGATTGAAAAATTAAGAAGAGATTGAAGGAAGGAAGCTTAAAACAGTTAAGGAACAAAGGAAATAAAGAGGGATTGAATGCAGGAAAGAATGGAATGGGAAAGGATAGATTAACTAAAGGAAGGAAGCACAGATTGAAGGAAAACCTGAAGGAGGAAAGAAAGGAAATAAGGTAGGACATCATTTGAGGACGGAAGTATTTATGGATGGTTTTAGCATGGCACAGTGGTGCATGTGGTTGGCACAGTCGACTCAATTCGTTCCTGACCTAGGTCTCTCCTCTTGTATGTATGGGTTTACTCTGAGTACTCCTGTTTTTTTCTCATTCCAAAGACATGCATACATTTTTTGATTATTCTAAATTGGCCCAATATGAATTTGACTGCCTAGTATCAATGAAACTTTGCTCCTGTTGTGAAAAGCCATTGATGTTGATGCGATGTTAAATAAACAGAAAATCCAACAAACATTACTGGATGGAGGACAGAAGGAAGACAGGAAGGAGGGAAATAAGGAGGGACTGAAAAACAATGGAGTAAAGGATAGGAAGAAGGAGGTCAGATGGAAAGCACCTAGCTCCAATCAGTGGCATGTGGGAGGGGCATAAATGTGAGATTGAAAGCAAAGTTTTTAGCCACGAGTTTGGATTGTGGTGTGGGATGATTGTGTTACGCCTCCGATAAATCAAGATGTTTTGATGTCTTTCAGTCCTGTGATTTCCATAATTATATCACTTTTCCTTATTGGTGTTGCAATTTCATGTTGAGGAGAATATTAAATGATTAAGGAAAGGAAGGAATTGCAGGATTGTTGCTACAAAGAATTTGAGGACGGAATATATGGATTGAAAGAGGAAAGGAGGAAGCATTGTAAAAGGAAAGGAAATGAAAAGAATGAAGAAGCTTGAGAGGATTGGAATGATTAAAGGAAGGAAGGATTGTGGGAAATAAAGATGGATTGAAGAAAGGAATTTTTAACGAAAGGAAAGTAAGAACAAAAAAGGACTGAAGGACAGAAATAAGGATTAAACTAAACAAAGATTGTAGGAATGAAGACGGTGTAATGAAAGAGAAAGATAAACCGCTTGCCGGCGTATCTCAGACCCTACTGCTAATAATAATTGTGTTTCTTTGTGTGTGTGTGTGTGTGTGTAACGGCTGGAAGCTCATTACAGCAGTTAGAGAAGCAGATGAGGGGTTGAAGGTGCACCTGGATCAGTGGTGCTCTACAGGAGATCAAGATCAGTCTGATTGTGATTATTACTGTACAATCAAGATCAAACATCTGCCCACTGCAATCAGCGAGTGCGCTCAGACTTGCAAACCTGACTATTTCACAACATGAAATTACAGCTTATGAGCAAACACAAACACAATCAGAGTGCATAATGACAATACACAATGAATGCCAGATCTAAGGTTTAGCCTTTACAGAACACGTGAACGTGAGGGGATATGTGTGTAAATAAACCGTCTAGCTTTGCTTCGCAGAGTCGTTTAGATGAACCGGTCCCACGGGCGTGAGTAACACTTGTAATAATGTGGAGGTAATGGCCGGCTGATAGAAATCTCACGTTAGAGACGTGCATGAGATAGCGACGTGTCGTGGTGCATGACCTGTTTTTTTTGCCCGATGACTGGAAATGTGTGTAGATTGAAATAATGGTTCACGCCTCCAGCATCGCTAATGACCAACCCTCAGCCGATCCATCGAGCAGGAGATAAAGCGATCAGTAGCCATCCAGAAGATTCCAGCTCCTGACTGAGCAGTTCTACCTGTACTGGGTTCAGCTGCACAATTAAAGCCAAGATTGGATCTCAGTGTAGAATAAATCAACTTTACAGCTGCACACAGACCCGAAGGTAAAGCCTGCCGAAGTTCTTCATTTTAAAAGTCCATGCTATCAGATTTGTGAATCTGCAACTGTGATTCTGCTTTCGGTACCAGTGCCGGCTCTGCTCAAGCTGTTCTTCTGTCATCAGTTCCAGTCCTCGTACTGGACGGCAATGACCTCCCCTCCCCTCTTCCGGTTGACTGATCGTGCCATGCTAACAAAACTTTCCCGCTAAGGACACGAGATCTTTCAGTGACTCTTTTCACTGGACTAAATAATGCCAATACTCAAATGGTGCTCAAAGTATTAGGCCACCATTAAATGTGTTGTTTTATTAATGGAGTAATGACCAAATATAACATATTATCAACGATTGAACTCCATAATCATCACTTCATAATACGCTTTCATTCATCTTTGTTCCAATATTTAGCCTATCTTAGCCTTTTCTTTCTGTTCTCCGTTGGAAAAAAATGGTTTCTTGGCTGCTTCCCTTCAACAAAGTCCCTTCCTGATCAAGCTTCTTCAGACTGTAGAAGGGCCAACTTCATCCTGATGCTCAAGTGTAAGCAGATGAAACACTAAATGCTTACCACTGTAGCATATAGAAGCTGTTTTTTATTTATTTCTTTTGCTTTTTCATTTTTATTTTTTATTTTTTGTTTGTTTTTTCTGGTTATATTCTAATAAAGCAATATATGGTTACATTATCATTATCCCATTGCTAAAATGACTGTATATCTAATTTAATGGTGGCCTAAGACTTTTGCACAGTACTGTATTTACTGTTTTATTTATGATACATACTTTTATGTTATAGCCTATAGTGTTATATTCTCTGCTTTATTAGTCTTCATAATATTTTCTGTATATTGTTATATTTTATTGAATTATATTATATTATTATTCAAAATATTATTTTATATATATTTATTTTCATTAAATAGTTCTCCATTTTAATTGTTATATTTAGCTTCTGTTTATTTAAACTATTACTATAAACTTATTAATTAGATAACTTAATTCTTACTTATATCATTTAGGCTGTCCAAGGAGGTCGGGTCCCTTTTTGAGTCTTGATCCACTTAAAGCATTTTTGGAGTTTTTCCTTTCCACTGTCGCCCTTGGCTTGCTCAGCTAGGACTATGGGCCTAGATAGTTGTAAAGCTGCTTTAAGACAATGCTCTGTTGTAAAAACCACTATAGAAATAAATTTGACCTGACTTGATTGTATATAAAGTGTAATCCGTCTTTGTTGAACCATGCCACATTATGAATAATTATTTTTAAGCATTTCAGTTTCTTACAGTTGCACCAATTAATATACCAACTGGAGGCGCTGGCTCTAATCAAGGGCTACTGAGTTAGGAGGCATGGCCAAGGTGGAGGCTGATTCATTTAAAATGTGTCAAGAAGACCATTCTGTTCTGGAAAAGGTAGGATTCATGGCTCCATATCTCTTGGAATGAGCCATGGACAGGTGCATGATCTGTGGCATAGGGACAGGGGCTAAGGTTTTAGATTTGGCTCGAGAGGTGAGTATGCGAGGTCAAGTGGACAGCTCCAAAGATACAGAGGCAGGGATCGAGTTGACACCTGAAACCCTTAGGAAGTGGGATCAAGTGATTTGTCTCCAGAGCTAAATAGATAGTTCCAGGTGGATGGCTCCAGAGTTAATGGGATTGTCCCAGAGATAATGAGATGGCACCAGATTTATATCTTCCAGATCTGAGGGTGCAGGATGATATTTACAGCTGATGTGGTTATGCCCAGTGAATGGCTACAAAGCTGTGCAAATGAGTCAAATAGTCAGTTCAAGAGCTAAAGTGATATGGTATAGTAGAAAGCTCTGGAGTTGTAGGTTTTGTGCCTGAAGTAGACGGCTTAAGAGATGAAATGATGGTGCCATGTTGATGGCTGCAGAGGTAAGATGGTAGGGTCAGATTACTGACTCTAGAGCTAAGGAGGTTGCTTTTTGCAGACAGGTCCAGAGCTCCAGTACTAAGGAAGTGTCAGCTAGTGGCCATCTGCAGAGATGGACGGGGGTAGTGCCAAGTGCGTGACTTCAGAAATTAGGACGTGGGATGACGTCGAAAGTGTCAGAGCTTAGGAAATTGGGGTCAAGCAGTCAGGCTCTGTATAAGGGGGCGGGTTTCAACAGGACAGCTCCAGAGCTGAAGAAAAGCTGAGGATGTGGGCAAACTAGTTGGTGCTAGAGCTATGGGGGCAGTTCTGCACGAATGTGTCTGTATGTGAGGTGATAGGGGTAAGTTGATAGCACTAGAACTAAGAGGACAATGTCAAAGGGTCGACGGCTGAAGTCGAGGAGTCAAGTTGATGACTTCAGTGGTGAGGGGGTCATGTCAAGCTGATGAAAACATCGAATGAATCCGTTCCAGACTCCCAGAAAATCCCCCCTGTATAAGGCATTACATGCATTAATGGAGCTGTATTGTACAGGAGCTCCCTGCTTTATGATGGGGATATGATCAACAAATCCATCATAAGTTACATATATCATTAACACAAAGCTTATTTTATAATAAAGTGCTGAAAAATCTTATGTAATTTAGTGAGTAACGAATTAAAAGTGAAAAGTAAGAGCAAAACAGTTACTCTATTGGTGAAATGGAGCATTGGTGGAGCATTCGGTTCCTGTTTTGCTTCCGGTTGGCTCTTTTAAACTAACCCTTTCAGGACGCATGGAGACTTATTTGCACTAAGAATACGATAAACACAGCAGAGATCTTCACTGAGCAAGGACTATTGTGAATTTGGATCATCGTGTGCTTCTGTGGTGAGGTGATCATGCCGAGCTGATGGCTCCGCAATTAAGAAGGAAGTGCCAAGACTCTGTGTGGCTGACGAGAGTGGATGATCCTAAGTGAAAGGATCCACAGGTGAGGCTCATGTCAGGTTTAGGGCTTATTATTATTAGGTTTAGGGATTATTAATTGAGGTGGTCGATCCAGCGCTCTAGAGATAAGAGGGTGATGCAAAGCTCCAGAGATGAAAAGATGGTCCCAAGCTGATGATTCCAGAGGTATGGCTGAGGTGATGATTTCAAATTGAAGGATCTATAGCTGAGTGGGTGAGCTCTAGTAGCTGGTTCCACTGGTGAGGTGCTTGGGTTAAACTGATGGCTTAAGCTGTGGAGTTTAGAGTGTAGGATTCTGATTGCATGCTGGTGCAGGGTCCAAAAGTCATTATAAGACTTGGTACAACATGCTGATGCCATGCATGGATATACAAATGGGATTAGCTGGCAGGCTCAGTGGGCTATGAATTACTGTGGTAGGCGCGATAACGAGGTGCTGTACATAACATAGATGAATAAATAGTCATATAAAAGGTGAAGTAATGAGCCTGTTTTGAAAAGAGTAGGAGTGAGTAGTAGTGAGTGAAAAGTACATTTTTCTTTTGAAATGAATTATTATTAAGTTACAGAAATAAGCAAGTAAAGTACAGATACCTAAAAGATACTTGCATAGAGTAATGGCCTACTTGTACTTTAACTACCTCAGATTGTGATGCAGCAGCACGGGTTACTTACTCCTACTGTGTTGTATCGCTCAGGTCAAAGAACCGAGTTATTGCTTCAAACATGACAAGGTGACAAAAGCACATAGCGAGATCATCTCAGGTTGTCGCATGTGTTAGACGTGTTGTTTGACGCATGTCAGATTCGCACGTGTTATTTTATATCTGCTTGTTGCCCTTCATCACCTTTCGAGTCTTCTTCACATCCACCCACCACAGATGCTCCATTTTCGTAGCTTAGATCCAACGTTGCTGCTGAATTCGAGTAAACCTACGCCGTCGCAATTTTCAGAGACTCCGGCATGATCTGAGGTGTTTGTGCTCTCAGCTCTCAGGTCCCCTCTCGCTTCCTTTTATTCCAAGGCCTTGAGAGTTTTATCCCTCTGCTATCATTTGAAGTGTGGTTTAAAGCTGACATCTCACTTATCGTGTGACTTGTGTTATCCTTCAGGCTGCATTATGTGAAGTATCAAATTTTATCTGTTTGACGTTGATATTTTCCCATCTCTCCCCTTTAAAAATTCTACGACTGTAAGTGTACTTATACAATACAGACTATACAGTTAGAAACCAAAAGTCTGAGAACACGTGAAAATGCTTGTTGGGATTTTTGTGGAGACGGTCAAGGAGTGCTGACAGTCATGGACTTTCTTTGCACATGATATAAAACACTATTGAGCAATCAGGGAAGCCCTTAAAGGCAGAGACAGGCAACAAGTTTGTGGCCACACCTTGTAATTATTGAGCTCTCTTCACTTGTAGCACATTCATAATATAAAGCGTACATTCTGGATTCCCCATAGATAAACAGTGGCAGTAGAATGGGTTGTCCTGATGTCCTCCACTGAGCCACTGAGCTTTCTGCCCTGTTGTCCTTAAACAAAGGCCATAGACAATTTGTTTGCCAATGTTGAGAACTTGGCTTATTGTCTAACATCTGAAGCTGACCTCAAAGAGGGAAAGTCCTCTTAGAAGAGCAAAAGGTGTTGTGGCAGCAAAGGTGGAGGCAAACTACATACTAATACCCATGTTTTGGATGTAATTGTTTGGGGTGTCCACAAACTTTTGTCTATATAGTGGTTACAAAGTGGTTATCTGAGTTACCATAGCCTTTCACTCTGGCCATTCGTTGTTGACCTCTCTTCATCGACAAGTGTTTCCGTCCATGGTTTATGACCCACCCCTGGTAAGGTGAGGCCGGTCTATGGAGTTGAATTTGGTTCTTGGCAATGTTGTCCATTCCAGGTGGTTACTAACACTTAATGTGTCAGGTTGTGGATCTTCTGGCACCAGAGTTGAGTCCCAGTGTTGGTCAGCTTTCACCAAAGGTATGCGGTGTCCTTCATATATGTTCCGGATATATGTTTTCCGGAGACTTCCAGAGACTCCCGAGTCTCAGCGCTCCTCTGGGGTTAAACTTAGTCAGTTATTCAGTAAGTGTAGGCAAGGCTGGTTTTTCCTGGTATTTATTCTGTCTTCAGTGATTTGAAGTATTGGGTTAATTACCAGAACCTTAAAGTGCTGAAGAATCAGCACTGCCAAGTTGCCACTGTATACCCCAGAACAAGACCTCCAACTTTAAACTGCTTAAACTGTATCATTATTAATTGCAAGTTGCTTTGGATAAGTGTCTGTCTAAGTATGTGTACCTGCAGATAGTGACTACTAACCTGGAGGGTATCTGGAAAAGAGGTAAAGTCATTTTTTCTGGATTAGAGTGTTTGCTCTGCGAAATAGGAGAGTTCAGGCTTGATGGTGCTTATCACTAAGAATTATGAGTCTGAATGAACTAAAACACAATAAGAGGTTATTTAGGTACTAAGTGGAAAAACGTTCCTCAAGATCCAAAGCTCCAGCCGGCAGCAACTGGGCAGTCCTGATTGAGGTTCGGATATGATTTCATTGCATGAATTTATATCAAAGTCTCTCCGATGCTACCTTGATGGCAGTTGTGTAATGACCTGAAGCACATCACAATGGCCTCAGAAAGACCCGTGATTACAATCTGACGAACTCTGTGGCCCTGTAATCAAGTGGCCGTCACTCCAGCCGCCAGAATAGATAGAACGCTGCCGGTCTCGTT